>JAMYWD010000193.1:0-25000 GCA_028583415.1 Protea cynaroides
CCTATAAAATTGTCCTTGGAATTTTAAAAGAATACATCGATCACACAACACTCCAGACTCACCCTCCACTACATCCACCCTATTTTAATTCTTTGTGTAACATTGTCCTCTATTTATTATTTAGTTATGATTGAACCTACCTAAAATTTTCTATCTATCTCTGTCTTCAATTTTCACAATCCATTTTCAGTTATATTGTTACTAAAGTCACACTCCATATATTCTGTTTTTTGTTCTACTTATCCTAAAATCTTTTGATTCCAAAATTGATTTTCATAATTTCAACTTTGTATTTATCTATGGTTTTGTTTTATCCACCAAAATAATATCATCAATAATAAAAAAATGCACCGAAAGATCTGATCGTGAATGTCTTTAATAGGCTCATCTATTAATAATGCAAATAAATATGGGCTTATAGCTTATTCTTGATGTAATCCATATATTTACTCAAAACACTTTTCTTCTTTAATACTTGCAAAAATTAACTCTCTAGGGACTTTATCATAAGTGTTTTTTTTTTTTCCTTTTTCCGAGTCAATTAAAACCATATGGAAATTCCTATTATATTTTTTTTAAATCTTTCCATTAGTCTCCTAAGCAAATAAAGTGCTTATGGGGTTGATTTTTCTGGCATAAAATCAAATTGGTTATCTAAAATATTAGTTCCTTGTCTAAAGCCAGTTTCAATTATTCTCTCCCATAATTTCATAGTGTAGCTAATAAATTTTATCCCTCTATGGTTATTATAGATTTGAATATCACCTTTCTTTTTATATATCTATTCCACAATGGTTCTCCTTTATTCATGTGGCATTTTTCTCTTGTGCTCATAATCTGGTTTCAAGTTGTAAAATCTTTAAAGCTTCCTTTACTTCAGGCACCCTATATATATATATATATATATATATATAAGAAACCACAAATCTTGTGGCTGAAATCTCTTCTCTTCCTTTCCCTTTTATTTTAGCTAGTTTATTAGATATCTATTTCCCCTCTTTATGCTTGAATTGTTATAGAGATCTTTATATTTTTGGCCACTTGCTTTCCCTACTATCTTTTTAGCTTCATTTCTAAAGAAATTATATTTTTTTTAAAACCTCCTCATCCTTAGTCTTTTGCCAAGTTTTTAAAACTAGATTTCTTAGCCTTGCTTGCTTGAACTTCATCACCCCACCAAGCCACCACCAAGTTTCCTAGATGAATGTCGTCTTCCTTTAGATTCACCTAGAATTTCTTTACCTACATAATTAATATAATTAGTCATCTTATCCTAAGGCAAATAGTCTCTTGATTTATCAATAAATATCTTCAAGTTTTCTCATTTTAAGTTCCATCATCTTGTCCTAGGGCGAATAGTCTCACAATTCTTATAATTCAGAGTTTTAAAACACATATCTATAAGTATTAATCTATGTTGTGTGTTTATGCACTCCCATGATATAATCTTGCAGTCTTTTTTACATAATAACTTGTCATCCCTTTTTGTTATAAAGAAATTTATTTGGCTATTATTTTGCCCACCTTTGAAGGTTATTAAATGTTGTGATGGTTGATGGTAAATGTTATTGTATGTTCTTCTCTCTTTCCAAAACAATTGTTTATCAATAAATCATAAGCTACAAAAAATTCTAAAATTGAAGTCCCCTCCTGATTCCTATTTCTAACCATATCCTCCATGAATTCTTTCATAACCTCTACTATCTCTTTCAACATGCCCATTTAGTCCTCTCCCTATAATTGTCTTATCTCCTTGACTAATTCCTTGAATTAATCTATGCATGTGTTTCCAAAAATGTTTTATAGTATTTCCATTTAATCCTATTTGGGGTGCTTAAGTACTAATTATATTGATTACATATTTTCCTAATATAAGTTTGATGGTTTATCACCAACTCTTTCAACATCTACAATATTATTTTTAAATCTTTATCTACTACTATTCCAACCCTACTTCTACTATTTTTATCTCTAGTATACCGTAGTTTATAGTTGTCTAATTCCTTAGCTTTTTCACCCTTCAATCTTGTCTCTTGTATATAAGCTACATTAATTCTTCTTCTTTTTATTATATCTATCAATTTTGAATATTCTTGTTAAATTTCATATTCCTAGATGCTAATTTAATCCTATGCTCTTGGACTAGTTTCTTTACCCACACTCGTCCATGGTGCGAAAATCCTTTCCCACTTGGCAGTGCAACTGGGTACCGAAGCTATCCTTTCCCACTTGGTAGTGCAACTGGTACCGAAGCGATTCGTTGCTTATGGGGAATGCCATAACTAACCCTTGCTCAGTCTCTATCATAGTTGTCAAGGCGTCGCCTAGGCGTCCAGGCGTGATTCCAGGGCCTGGGCACCTGGTTGCCTTATTAGTGTTGCCTGGGCGACCACCCAAGCTCTCTGGGCGTTGCCTAGGCGCCGCCTTGGACGCCTTGGGCTCCTAGAATGCCTAGGAGGTCGCCTTGGGTTTTATACGTGTTTTTTTTTTTTTTTTTTCCTTCCCCTTTGATCTCTGAATTTGCTTTACAAGATTTATTAGGCTAGACAAGAACAACATTTGTCAAACAGTACTTATTTATGACTAATATCATTTAATCATTTAAGTAAATGTTTCATTTACTTAAGATATTATTCATAAATAAGCAAACACCCCCTATTTGAATCCAATAAAAATAGTCTAAAATTCAAATTCTAGAAGGATAAAAAGTCAACTCTTCAGTTCAAGAACAAAAATCGTATTTTTAGGTGCGGGGGTGATTTTTAACTTTCAAATGCTAGGCTTTTTTCCAATTATAAAAATTCCATAAATCTTTTTATAGTAAAGCATCACTTAAAACCAAGAGCGCGCCAAAATAATCTATTCTTTTATGCCCAAAAAATAATTTACATTTAGACGACTTTAAACAGCATTTGCGTACTCCGAACAAGGTTTGACCGGAGTGTAACTCCTTCATTATAACTCGGATTCAAACAATCTTGGATTTGTTGGAAAGCTGATTATCCTAGCTTTGCAACGAATTCGAGATTGCTTGAATCCGAAGTATATTAAAGGAGTTACGCTCCAGTCAAATTTGTTAGAAATAAGCAAATATTCGTCATAAATACGTGTTGCTTACTTAACTCAATTATTTGTTTTTTTGTTGCTTTTCTCATATTAATTAAGCTATGTCTTAAATGTTGATTATTTATACTGCATATAGCATTAATATTTTAAAAATAAAAAAAATACACTAGGAACGCCTTGGTCACCTAGGCCCCCAGGATGGCCCTAAACGCCTTGGATCGCCTTGACAACTATAGTCTCTATCAGCACGTCACTTCCGGAAATGTCCTAGCATAAGGTTGAAAATATAAATTTTGAGGATCCATGCAAAAGGGTTTGGCTAAAATTTTTACAATGCCAGCTATCGATGTGATGCTCCAACCCTCCTTTATAGTAACCTTTTCCAGCCTGGCTATTAGCAACATAATAATAATAATAATAAATTGAAGAAAATAGAGTCCTAATATAGCATATAATTGCTGGTTTCTTGGGTGAACCCAAAGTAAACTGTAGGGTCTGGAAAGAACTAAAAAACTGGTTCAAAGTTGGACCAGACCAAACCGCAGGCAAAACTGGCCTCCTTCTCTCTTTTTTTTTTGGGGGTAAGACCTCCTTCTCTTCCTTCTCCTGGAAATCTGCATCATTATTTATCTGTGATTTCAGTCATTGTGGGTATCGATAATAAGGGTTTTGCCTATGAAAGAATAATGGAAATTCAGTGCTGGCCTCATATTAATCTGCCAGATTTCTTTCTTTGGTGGCAATTTTCCCATTAATTGGTGGTTGGGATTGGGTAATAGTTTGGCTTTTGAGATAACCAAAGCTAGGGTGATTACACATCAGTTGTCTATTGGCTGCCTTTTCCTTATATTTATTTGCTTCTTGGTTGCTGCTGTTGTCATGGTTGCATGTTGTGTCTGTTTAGCTCTTTTCTTTTTCTATTTGACTCTTAATAAAAACATTATTTATCAAAGGGGAGGGGATGAAGCTCATATGGTACTCCTTTTCTCTTTTTTGGTGCCCAGAAGTGAAACAAGAATTTGAGGACAATTGCTCAGTTCAGGTTTACAGTGTACAAGCTTGCATTCCGAAGGATCCAGCTGCACTTTGGAATGCTGAATTTGTACAGGCAGAAGAGCTCTTTAATCAACCCTCAACTGTTGATAATTGCTTAAGAGACAACAGGTGATGCCTAATACATTCTCGCTTCTCTTTTTGATGTGTTTGGTATACCACATTGATGAATATGAGAGGAACCGAAGGATCACAATATCACCTTGAATTTTAGTGAAATGGACACACTTCAGTTCTTTTTGACAAACTGGTTCTTGCAAGAAATTGCTCCAAAAGTATCAAGGTTTCTTTTTCAATTAATGTGCAATATACTTATATACTTTCATGAGTTTTCTGTTAATCTCAGTTTCCTATTCAAATTTTTTTTTTGGGTGTTGGTAATCCCTATTTGCAATGACATTTCTTAATGTATAAAACTGTTTATTAATCTTAGTTGTTCCCATGTGATTCTTGTATTTTACTTTCTCCAGGTTCTGTGGGGTTTCAAATTCCTTTGTCAAGCGCGATGCTAAAGGGATGCCTTCCATTTTTGTGCCTCCACAGCGTAATAATTCAGGTGTAACAGGGACATCCAAAAGTAGTTCTGCAAATCAAACTCCATCTGTCTCACGACCACAAGAAGGAAAAATACAGCAAGTGAGCCCAAAACTCGGATTGCAGTCCACCACTGTGGCATCAAATGATGTTAAAAATGAGAATAGTGCTAGGGAAGTTCATGCTCATACTAGCAAACCTCATACAGATAAAGAAAAAGGTACATCATTTCCTTCAAATAAAAAGACAGCCCAGAATGATAAAGGCTGTTCAGGAACTGGAGGATCACTGGCCACTTTTTGGGGTCGTGCATCTGCAAAATCAAAACCCAGCTGTCCTCCAGCAGAACCGAGTAATGTTGCTCCAAGCACCAGTGGTAGGTGCACTGAAATGATATCCTTGCTTAGTTGATATTTTCCAGTAACTAAATTAATGGAGAACCCTAGTATGTTATCATGAGTTTAAATTTTACTGGCATGTTGATTAAAACCAGTTATGATTTTTAAGAACCAGGACCGTTACCCTTAGTTTGCTTTGTTGCTGACTTCTTTTTGAATTTTTAAAATGCTACTCAGTTAGTGCAGAAGCTCAAATTTGTGCTCATGAAGCATTAGATGATGTCAGCAGTGATGACGAGGGGCAAACTATCAACCACAAGAGGGCCTCAAATGGTGAAGGAAGCCGGAAAAGAAGGGTAGTTTTTGATTTCTCTGATGAAGATGAGGATGCAGTCAATCTAGCCTCACCGAGTCCTCCAAAAAGGCAGTCAAGTCCAGATTCTAAACACAAAAAGTCATTGGTTCTGGAGACAAAAGTTTTGGATATTGAAGAGCAAAAAGAAGAAAATCCAAAGGTCAAGCAGGAGAAAACAACTGAAAAAGACTCTAGCCTACGGAAGGAAGATCTGATTTCCAGCAAGGAGAAGAAACCTGTGATTTCTTTGTTAGACAAGTCTGGCAATGTTGTCCCCAAAAATGATTTGAATAAAAAGGAAAAAACAACTGAAGCTGCTCCCAATTCTCCCAAAAGGAGGAAAGTGCTTAAGACATGTATCGATGAACGTGGGAGAGAAGGTATGATTGTGATTTGCTGCTTACCTTTTTGGTATTTTCTTGGCTTGGCTCACTGCAGTAGTAGCCCTTTCTATTCAGGGAATTTTTTATTAGTTATATCCATATTATCCTGATTCCTGAATGAAAATTACTGCTGATTTTTTATCTGTTAAAATTCAATTATGGTGCTGGAATGTGCATGGGTTTCTTTCTAGTACAATTTTGTCGAGGGGGTTCATACCCATGCAAGATTCAGTATGAGTGTCAACTGTCAAGTGAATTCTAATCCAACTTTGAGAAGTAGCACCTCCTTCATGATCTCTTATTTAATCAAAATCATTTTTAATAAGTCATGGAAAAATGCTTAATTCCCCAAGAATGGTAGGATGGTTGTTTTCTTGTACATTTTTGGAACACCAATGGTTTTGGACTTATTTGCAGATTACTCTCAAATTTTAAGAGAAGAATGTTTCCTATAGTTGCTATATTCTAACTACTTTCTTACATCTATGTTTGATCTTCAAAGCTTCATATATCGGGGTATGAAAACATAATGCTAGATAACCACTACTTTCTGCCTTTTCATTACAGTGACTGAAGTTGTTTGGGAGGGTGAGGAGGCAGAAAGCAAGAACACTGACAAGAAGCCAGTGAACAATGTTAACAACAGGTTAAATTTTTCGTTCTCTTATTTCTTATCCAGTTTTATCTTATTGCTTAAATTTGAAACCTGAAACTTGAGAAATATTGCTCATATAAACTTGACATGGCTATCGAAATTTAATGTTTGAACTAGACTATACTTTGATTATTAACTGCTGCCTTTGAGTGCTTATCAGGGCACATGGACACCCAAAGTTTTCCCACCAGTGGGTTCCTTCTAGGATATCTTGTATTTGAAGATGTGATTGAATAGTTATGAACCTCCACTCTGGTTATAGAAATCAAGGTCTGGAAGTAGCACGAAGTTGCATGGGGGTAGGGGATCCTCGTCAGGCTCCCACAAACCCCCCCCCCCAACCCCCCAAAAGAAAAAAAGAAAAGAAGGAAAAAAAACACTGTAATTACCTTTTGGGTATGATAATGGGAGGGGGACCATCAACCGTGGCATGTGGTGACTTCATAAGCCCCCTTATATTTTGACATACGTTCCATTCCTACATCTCACATAAGCAAAAACGTAAAAGAAGGGAAGGGTATTATCTTTTGTTATTATACATTGTTAACCAAAATAATTATCTTAGGATCTTAGCGTAGGATCTATTAAGATTGGTTATTTTATTAGGTGTAATTGTTTGGTTTAAGCCACATCAAAGGCTGATGTTGCTAGTTGACACTGTTGCAGACACATCTAGGAGTAGATGTAATCCACTTTTTATAATGCATTTGGCTGGTAAGTTCAAACTTTGTGGGTAGGATTTGCCCCATGGATTTTAGGAGGGAATCACTACATAATGGGATTCTATATATGACAGTAAGACCTAGCCAATGTATGAATGTTGGATGCTCTGTGCAGTGGAATGCCTAACATGCTTGAGTGGGTTGGTACCCCCCCCCCCAAAAAAAAAGAATAAATAAATAAAGAAAAGGAAATCCTTGTTTTGCCTTTCAAGAAAGAAGGTACATTCATCAGATCACTGCTATCACCTTGTCCCATTGACTATTTTCTTTTGGGTGGATCCAATGAATTGTGAGCCCACCATATGCTGTAGCTGCAACATGTCTTCGAGGGACTAATTAATCACTGTTTGGATGCAAGAGCGGCCAAACAATTAAAAAAGAAACTTAACCCAGGTTTCTGTAAATCCCTAATAAAAAACAATTGGGAATTCGGATGTGAAAAGACATATTATAAGAAAAAACCAAAATCTTATAAAATGTCTGACCCCATAAAAACATTTAGGAGACGATATAGGTGGAAGAAATTTAATCTCCCCTCTTCCATCTCCTCGATTCTTCCTACATGTCTCATAATCTTCTCTAAGTTTTCATGCGCTCAGCAGACCAAGAAAGAAGCAGCCAGCCGGCCGGGTTGGGGGTATGTGTGAAGAAACAATTAGGTTTTCATGTACTGGGTTCTGCAATTGTCAGTATATACTCATCCTGGTAACTTAACGGCATACAGTTGTTTGCTATGAATGCCGGATGCCTTTATATTTGCCAGCATATAAAACTATTTTACTGCTGAAGCACAGTCAAAGCTTTATCTCAGCTACTTGGCTTTATAGCTATATGATTCTGTTCTGCCAACCAAGTCTATTTAGGGCCATTGTCTCTTCTGAACTCATAAATCACTTGAATTATATGCTTGTATCCTGTGGGTATGTGACTCTTCTGGAACATTCGGTTGTAATATCAGGCCTCCTGCAACTAACAAGTCTCCAGCAGTTGGGGGAGCTGCTCCATCGAACCCAGCTGGCAAAGCTGGAAACAAGAAAGCAGGAAAGGGTGGTGTGAAGGATCCAAAGCAGGGCAACATTATGTCATTCTTCAAGAAGGTTTAAGACAACTTATAGGGGGCTGCTAACACACTATGTGAACTGCTAGTATGTCAAAGAGGGATGGTAATTCTTTAGTTGTGAATATTACCATGTATCAATCATTAAATATGTATGATCTCTAACATTCCAGATGAGACCGCAGTAGTGTTATATTCATAATATATTCCCACTAGTTTTTTACTTTTTTAAGGGCTTGCTAGCCATCAAACCTTGTCATAAAAAGTTCTCTTTACAATGTGATGCACGGCATAGTCTGGAATGATGATTCTATGAGTTGCATGGGCCTTTGGTTTAATTGTGTAGGTTCCCACATTCCCTTTCACAGCAGCACGGAGGGTATACTACATGATGCGAGAAAGGGCTGCGAGAGAGAGAGAGAGAGAGAGAGAGGATGCCGTAATGCACATGGCGAAGATAGAAGAATCGATCCCATGATCTCCTGGGCCCTAGCAATCTATCGGTAGGGTTATCATACAACTGCAATTGATTGTGGACCACTTAAATTGTTGTTTATTTATTTTTTTATTTATTTTTGTTGAATAGGTTTTATTTTTCTACTTTGATTTTCTTTTTCTTTTCAAAGTTTTACTTTGCTCTTGATTGATTAGAATGAAATTTGATGGGAATAGTAGACCTTGTGATGTAAATTAGTATGGACTTTAGTTAGTTAATACTGTGTTTAATTACGGTTGTACCGTACTAAGGCGTTTAATATGCGTTCTTATTTTTAATTAAAAAAAACAAAAGAGGCTTTTATAAAATAAAAATAAAATTTAACTGATGTACCCGGATGGATGTCCAGTTGTCTTAACTGCGGCTCAAATCTCACCTCACATGAGTCACATTGCCTCATTTTTTTAGTTAACTTTCAATGTTTAATTGTTCTTTAATCTACTTTCGATGTGGAATATATATGAAATGATGAACACGTGCTCTCTCTTCTATCTCTCTTCTTTAAATAAATATCTCTTTCCATTGTCTTCTTCCTCTCTCTCCTCCCATTATCCTCTTTCTCTCTACATTATTATCTATTTCTCTTGAATTGTAAGTCTCATGACCTTTGGTCATTCACCTATCAACTACAGTTGGGTATTTATTATTATCTATTTATGATCATCCACCTAATTATCTATTTCTTCTTGGGTTATACATTTTGAAATTTATAATAAATTGTGAATTTGGTATGGATTGTAAAATGTGTATATTATGTTATAGTTGTTTTAGATGTTGAATACGGTTATTTAGGTAATAATTTCTTAATTTATGAGTATATTATCGTTTGTTATATAGAGAAAAATAAATAATTGAAATTTGAGATCGCTATCACTCCTCCGTGTCAAAACAACTGCAGTTATGCACTAACCCATAAATTTTGTGCATGAAAATTGACATTTACTCAGTTCACTTCTTGCCTATCTAATGACATGAAATGAAAATTATGATAAACGTGTATGTATATGGTTGTGTACATAATTTTTGTCATAAATAAATAATGGGTAGAAAGCATGTCGTGCACAAAGCCGTTGAACAAATTGACCGGTCATCGTTCGAGCTTATCGATAAGGGTGTAACTTGTTGTAACCAAAGAGAAAGACTAGTTATAATTTTCTTTTAATTGTCTTTTATTTTACAATTGAAAATTATTTTTAAAAATCCTATTTTAATTGTCTTTTATTTTATTCTTAAATAGGATTTTTAAAAATAATTTAAAAGTGAATTATCATTATGAAAGAGATGGGATTACAAAATGAGTTATTATTGAAATTTTGTAAATAGAAACAAGATTTTATTTACTTTTGAGGGTAGATATTGATAGACCATGGTGGAAAGCGTGGTAGGACAACCACAAAAACTTCAACCTTTATCATTATACAATTTTCAAAGTGTAATTGGCATCTATGTTTTCACATTTATATGTGAAAAATCAGATTTCACCATAATAAAAAAAAACATGTTATTTCATAAGGGTAAATAAAAATAAAGTTATAAAATATCAATCACACCCTCTTCTGTAGTATAATTTAATCTCATCCCCCTTCCCCCCCCCCCCCCCCCAACCCAAAACCCACCCAGGACACCCAAATTTTATTTAGACTCACAAAATAGTTTAAAAAAAATTATTTTACCTCAATATTTTTCAAATTATTTTTTTATATTTTCTTTTATATTTTTTATTTTTTGTTTTTACATTTACCTTTTAAAAAAAAATAGGAGAAAAAAATAGAGAAAGAGAGCGAAGGGCGTCTGAGTGAACCATATTTTCAAAAATAAAAATGTTAATGATATTATCGCAAAAAAATAAAGGGGTAGATGAGATTAAGCCATAGTATTAGGTGTGGCTGATAATTTTCCTTTTATTTTTATCAACGTTGGTTAAACCGTTAGAGTGTTAGAGTAACATTTTCCTTTAATAAATAAACAAAAATCTTTTTTAATTTTTTGGGTGATCCGAATCTAATCGTGGAGTGCTCCCACGCGGAACGAACGCCTGAGCATGGCCATGGCTAATGAATCTAGTTCTCTTCTTCACCATTTTGTCGAGTTCCGTAGCCCTACAAAGACGAGGATCCATCTACATTCTACCCCAGACGCGTCTGACTTCTGATTCCTGAGAGTGACTACTTACTTGAAAGGATGAAATAAAACCCTTTTATTTTTTCTTGTTTCTTCTCCGAGAGAAATCCAAATCCAAATTTGATTTTATTGATTGGCAGCCATTATCTGAGTTGCAACTGAAACCCAAAGACGAAGGAGAATTGAATAAGAAGGTTTTGGTTCTCAGGACTTGCATTAGAAAGAAAGCTCAGTCCAAAATCTAATGGAAGCTCTGGGTCGTAATGGGGGATTCAAATGGTGGAACGGCCTTGCCCAGAGACGAAGATATCATTCCCAAAGAAGAGAGTCCTCAAAATCCTCTAATTCTAATGTAGACGGAAAAGCAGGAGGGGCAAGAGGTTTTCATTTCCCACTCAACCAGGCAGCGACGGCAGCTTCTCTTGCTCTCACTGGTGACACCATCGCCCAGGTCAGGGCCCGGTGGAAGGCTCTCCAACGACCGGATTCCAACAACCAGGTAACTGTACATTCTCTTCTACCTGATTCTTTGATTCCATTTTTGGTTCTCCATTTCATCAACAAGTGACATTGAGTAAATATGTTTTTGAAAGAAAGAATAAATCTTACGTTTATAACGTTAGTAAGTAATGGTAGTACACGAATGTCACCCCAAAGACAAAAATATGTAACCCATATCATGTAATTGCTCTGTTATTACATGGCACTTTTAACACAAGGCTGTACCCATTCCCCATTCTTTTTAATGATTGTTGCAGAAATTTTGAGCAGACTGTTTAGGAAAGATGAGGCGAAGAACTTTATCAGAGAGTTAATTAGGCTGTAGAGATGGGATCATGTTGTCTCGTTTGTAACTTTTATGATTATTTATTCAATTTTTTTGTGGAGTCAATAAGGCTTATCTATCTTTTACCCAAAAAAAAAGGTTCATCTATCTCGAAGGTCTCCTTCAATGTTTGGAAATATTACTGGGTCAAAATTGCATTTCTGCAAGTATTGACTTGCTAGTTGAAGTGAAAAGTTCATCTAGAATCCTAGGTTGTGAGCTTGAAGGTTGCCTCTTCAAGTATTTAGGCTGCCTCCGCTGATAGAGATATTCCCCAAAAGGCTTGGTGAATGGAAAGGCAATTACTGTCATTTAGGCAGGAGAATCACTTTAATCAAGTCAAACCTTTCTAACTCTTCCAATCTAATGCTTGTTACCATTCTAAGCTCACCAGAATAAGAGATCAAAGAAATTGCAAAGCAACATTCTAAGAGGAGAATTATCGGATTGTCTATTGGATTGCTATGTGTAGATCCAAGCAAAAGGGAGGTTTTAGTTTGTGCAATATCCAGAGTATTCAGACAATAAACCTCACTCTTGACAAAGTGTCCTTGGATATTCCTGATAGAACCTTTGATTCTGTGCCATAAAACCATAGTTGGTACATATGGGATTCAAGTTAATAAGAGAGGGGGGGGACTTAAAAACATTATTTAGAGTCCTTCCTAAGTATTCTCGTGCTACAACATAGGAAAGGAATAGGGGAGGCATACCGGAGGTGGGAGGATCTTTGGTGTTTGGATTTTCTAGATTTCTTATCCTTTTCTCCTTCGTCCCTAATCCAGGTTGAAGGAAAAAGGCTGCATGTGTTGCTGTTTGTTCCAGTTACCTAAACTGGGCTTTCAATTTAGGGAGAGAGGTGAGAGACATCAAACTAGAGGAGATAATATCATTAATTAACTTTCTAGAAGATGTCTTTTAGAGATTTTCATATCTAAACTTTATCTATTGAGTTTTTTTTTTCTCAAAATCCTTCCATGACAAACTTATAAATGAACCTCAATTCCCTTATCTTCCCTCTCAGGAAGCATTATGGAAGCCTGTCCCCGAACCAAGAAATCTTTTCTGAGTGCTTTTTCATAAAAAGGATCAGTGTTTGTGTTATGATTTTCAAGGGGGACTCTGCTGGTCGCAGACTCTTCTTCATGGTTGTCAGAATGAATAATTTATGGGGAAATGATCAATTAGACCTGCATCCATGCTGTTATACAAGATATTTGGCCCATCTTTGGAAAATTTTCTAGCCACTTCCACCTGTCATACTTATTTTGCTGTGGAGGTTCTCTTTGAGTGCTATGAGCAAGCTGGTTGGGATATAGGCTTTGACAGAATGAATGTGTTTGTGCAATAGAAGTTCTTATCAGATTAGTATCCTTAAAAAAAAAAAGCACTTATTGAGATGCTAGAAGGCCTTGTTAGGAAGATGACTCTCCACTTTTGGTTTGTTTTGTGGTGCCTTAGTTGATTCCATTACTAGAAGTTGAAGAATAATAGATTATGTATCTAATCCAACTTTTATTTTGTTTATTGCGCTCTAACCAGACTAGATTTCGGATGGTTTTCCATATCAAACTCTGATAGGCTGACAACAGCTGGTTAGTTGTGTTATGAGAGATCACTGTTAATATGGTGTTCCTGTGATTTGGTACTGTTTTGAGCTGCAAAGTGTAACCTTTATTCAAATCTCTTCATTTTAGGATGGCATGTCAACCATTCTTGCAAATCATGATTGGGTCCGGGCACTTCGGATGACTTCCTATGGGTTTCTCTTATATGGTCCAGGCTCCTATGCATGGTACAAGTTCCTTGACCTTCGCTTTCCTAAGCAAACAATACAGAACATGTTGCTGAAGGTTTGGATACCATAAACCTGTCCCATGAACTATAAACAATTTTTATGAAAACTAAAGATGGTTTACTTGACCAGTAGTGCTTTGTATCTACTTTTCTTACAGGTTCTTTTGAATCAAATTGTACTCGGTCCAAGTGTGATTGCTGTTGTTTTTGCATGGAATAATTTATGGCAAAGGAAGCTCTCAGAGCTTCCAGCCATGTACCAGAAGGATGCCCTTCCTACTTTATTATATGGTGAATTCTCTAACATCAAACTTTGTTGTCTTGATTGTATTGGTTAGCCTTTCGTGCATTTTCTCATTGTTCTATTTGGATTCCTATGCAGGATTTAGGTTTTGGATTCCCGCCAGTATTCTAAATTTCTGGTACTTAAAATTCCTCCTTTTCCTTCCTGGTGCCTTATTGTAGAAAATTGCCGTAGTGTCTATTTTTATTCTGTTGGGGAATACTTTTGCCATTTTTAAGTTAAGAGTCAGATAGTTTAGCTGATGTTGGATAACCTAGGGCTTCTAGACTAACCTACTCTAACACGATGGTTAACACAAAGCTATCTAATAGCAATAGGTATGGACAGGAATGGGCAGCAACACACATAACATGCAAAGAAACTAGTACCATGATAACCACATGTAAAAAAAAGATTATAAATCGAAGTAACATGCTTTCAACTTAACAATAGTCAATTAGGATTCATGTTATGTTCAAAATAAACAGCAGGTTAAGAAGTACATAGTGCAAGGAAGTGTCAAAACTCCTAAACTAATACGATTAAGTACCTAGTATTAAAGTTGACCTAAGAACATGTAAAACAGAATTATTTCCAATATAAAAGAAAGGAATACTAACCATAAATGATGCTAAAACGAAGGCTCAGCTGTAACAAAGTCCCGTATAGTTGTTGGCCATGTTATTAAGTACCAAACATAACAAAAACTATAGTAGAATTTATGTGGAAGAGAATTACAGCAAAGCATAATGTAATCAGAAAATAAAATAACCCATCGATAGGGTTTCAGCACTATGATAGAAACAAAAAGGGGTGGGGAAATAAAGAGAGAAGGTAAGGGAGAGTAATCTGCCAGAAACAACCAGCAGGGGAGGGGGTGTGTTATCGTAGCAGTAAAGGGTTTTTTTTCTTCTGCCGTGAGCAAAAACAGTGGGGGTGGAGTGTTACCATGGTTGTATGAAGGGAAAAGGAGGGGGGGGATCAAAAAGAACCAGGGGGGAGGTTGTTGTACTGCCTAGAGAGAGAAAGGGGGAATAACCGAGAAAGAGAGAGTGATCGTGCGAGGGAGGGACTTACCGAGAAAGCGAGAGCCACAAGAGAGTTCTTTCTTTTTTTTTTCCTTTCAATAATCATCAATTGCATAGGCTTTGTTTGGTTGCAAAGGGAAGTGAAATTTTTATACTTTGTTATGATTACAGCACATGCAATCACATTACTATCTAACTAATTTCAAATTATTCCACTTTTAGTTATTAACTTACACTTCACTTTGCATCCAAATCCCTCCCATTTGAAAAGGAAATAAATTTTACATCTTATAACTATCATTGCTAACTATATTATGAAAATTACATCTTATTCAATCATATTGTGTTACCATTACAAAACTTTCCATTTAAATTATAAAAATTTCACTTCCCTTCCCTTCCCTTCAATTCCCTTGCAACCAAACAAAGCCATAATAAATCCAATTATAGGCTTACAAACCCAATTTAAGTGGGGACCGCAAGATAACTCAAATAAATAAAGACAATAAAAAGGAAACTAACCCAAATCGTGGACAGAATCCACTTTCCTATTACAACTAAAACTAAATAAAATAAGAACAAACTATGGGTTCACACAATAACTAATAAACCAAACAGTGCCTAAAAACATAAACTGATCAAATAATCTAATCCAATGGTGATGATAAATCTAATCCAACAGTGATTATAAAATGAATCCAACGGTAATGATAAAATGCTGTGATGTCCTCATCATTAGCACTATTCCTAATGGAAGAATATTTAAAAATCCAGAGTTTAATCTACTTTGATAATTATAATCCAAACTTTATGACGTGATGAAGCTGTAATTAAAAATGAAAATCTAAGTGAGATATATTTCTGTTTTCTGCTACTTGTTGAAAATTTAGTCACCACATATAAGCAGAGAGAGACATGTAATTTTAGCAATTGCAAAATTTATGTTTTCTTCAAAGGAATGTTGAGAATAATCCCATATTGGAAAATGTTGGGACCTTAAATGCCTTAATATACTAGTTGGTTTCACCACCTAATAGCTTAAGTTTTTGGGTTAGATACTTCAACAAGGAAAAGGTTTTTTTTTTTAATTAGTTTTTTATTATTTTTTATGATGGGGGTTGGATCTCCTTGAGAACTCATTAATTTGATTGACGGTACAACTTTATCCTCCTCCATACATATGGACTTACTCATCAGGTTTGATTTCTAGTAGTTGTGGCAGTTGATGAAATATTCCCTTTGAATATCCAACTGCTGGCCTAATTATGTCAAGCAATTTTGTATATTATCAAGTAAATTTTGATGACTTTAAGTGGAAATTACGCTAGAATAGAGAAAATTTACCATGTTGAAGCATCTCAATCAATGTGAATTTGATATGAACAAGAAAACATTACATAAGCCCCCCCAAAAAAAAAAAAAATAAAGGAAAATTCCCGAGTTTAAAAGACCAGTTTTGTCTTCCAGTGCTTGACCTTTAAGAAGGTCCCAAGTGGACAACTTATGGGTCCAAACAGTGAGTTGTTTAATGGTATACTAAAATGTTGAATCCAGTCATTGATTGGATTATAGTTTGATTGTCATGGGTGTTGCTTGTAGGGAGAATTTTGGATTTTGAGTCTTGAGTCCTCTGCTCTGTACAACACCCCCCCACCCCCAAGAAATAAAAAAGGAGGGCGTGGGTGTTATTTTATTAGCATTTAGGTTTGATTTATTTAGGAAGTGAATGTTTGGATTCATTTTGGTCATTATAGAGATTTGTGATCCACTATTCAAGCGTCTTGAGGGAAGTTCCTATTATTCTGCTGAAGCTTTGCTGCTTTCATGGATGTTGATTTTTCCATGAAAGCTTTGAAGATTTTATGCTATTGAAAATTTCATTTTATCTAGTGACTAGATCACTAGATAAATAATAAACTCTGGCATGACCAAGATCCATATGATAAGAATAAAGCAGTGAAGATTCTTAATCTATAAAAAAAAATATTGATAATTTCAGTTTATCTAGTGACTAGATAAATAATAGACTTTCGCATGACCATGATTCATATGATTAGACCATCATCCAAATGCTAAATTGATAGTCTGCATTGGTGCTGTTTAAAGTTTCTTTACCAGAACAACAATGATGTTCCCAGTTGTCCATTGTTATAAATTTCAAATATCAGTATATTGCTAACTGGATCAACTTTCTCCAAACAAGGTTTGACACTTTGATATGGCATATTTATAGGCTTGTTCCTCTTCAAACCCGTGTGGCTTTCATGTCCACCTGCTCCATATTTTGGAACTTCTACTTGTCTTCGACCATGAGCAAGTGACCTCTTCAGTTCTTCGCCAGTAATTCCAATGTGTCAAGATACAAATGACAAATGGTGGTACGCTAAACTTTCTTCTGGTTGCTGGCTTCTTCATTTCAAATATTTGAACTTATCAGTTGCCGCCCAATATCAAGAGAGGATGGAAGAATCAGAGGGATTACTTTCCATCTAGAATTTTCAATTGGTTGTTTTATGTTAAAAAAAAACACTGAAAATTGATGTTTGCATGAGTTTCCTTCTAACTTAATGATTTTTTTAATATTTGGGATATTTATGTCGTGATTTTTTATTTTTTTTTGGATAGGTAGAGCCCCAAGGAGAATTGAACTCATGACCTCTTCATTTTTGAGGTGTTGGTCTTTTGCCAATTGAGCTACCCCCTTAGGGTATATTCATGTCATGATTGCTAATTGCTATTTCCTTGGGCTTAGTTTGATTGCAAGGGGAATTAAAGAGAAGGGAAGTGAAATTTGTATACTTAAAAAGGAAACTTTTATAGTTGTAACACAACATGATTATATAAATTACTTAAATTTCTTAACATATTTAGTAATGATAATTATAAGATGTAAAATATATTTTACTTTTCAAATGGGAGGGATTTGAATGCAAAGTGAAGTGTACGTTAATAACTAAATGTGGAATAATTTAAAATTAGTTACATAGTAATGTGATAGCATGTGCTATAATCATTACAAAAGTTTTTATGTTAAAGTTTTAAAATCTCACTTCTCTTTGTTTTAATTCCCCTTGCAACTAAACAAACAAAGCCTTGAGGATTCCATGCATTGGATCTTAATATTGGGGTTTTGCTTCTAATTCTTTTAATGGAATGAGTTAACCATCCAGAAAGAAACAAAATTAATGCAGAGACCACTTGTCCTTGTGTACTTGATAGTTGGTACCTTATGGCTTTTGTATTAGAGCAATCCTGGGGTTTCTTTTGGAATTGCCTTGATTAAGGGGTTTTTTTGTAAAAACTTCATCTCCTGTTTTTTTTTTTTCATTTAAATTTTTAACAAAATAAAAAAAGAAAAATAAAGAGAGGGGAAAAAATATTAATAAAAAAAAAAAATTTTTAATTTTTAAAAAAAATTTTTTTGTGTGGTAGGAAAAAGAAAAATGAAGAGGAAATAGTTATTGGGGGGGGGGGGAGAGGGGGGGGGGGGGAAGGGGGGGGGGGGGGGGGGGGGGGGGGGGGGGGGGGGGGGGGAAGAGGGGGGGGGGGGGGGGGGGGGGGGGGGGGGGGGTGGGGGGGGGGGGGGGGGGGGGGGGGGGGGGGGGGGGGGGGGGGGGGGGGGGGGGGGGGGGGGGGGGGGGGGGGGGGGGGGGGGGGGGGGGGGGGGGGTTGGGGGAGGGGGGGGGGGGGGGGGGGGGGGAGTTGGGGGGGGGGGGGGGGGGGGGGGGGGGGGGGGGGGGGGGGGGGGGGGGGGGGGGGGGGGGGGGGGGGGGGGGGGGGGGGGGTGGGGGGGGGTGGGGGGTTGGGGGGGGGGGGGGGGGGGGGGGGGGGGGGGGGGGGGGGGGGGGGGGGGGGGGGGGGGGGGGGGGGGGGGGGGGGGGGGGGGGGGGGGGGGGGGGGGGGGGGGGGGGGGGGGGGGGGGGGGGGGGGGGGGGGGGGGGGGGGGGGGGGGGGGGGGGGGGGGGGGGGGGGGGGGGGGGGGGGGGGGGGGGGGGGGGGGGGGGGGGGTGGTTGGGGGGTGGGGGGGGAAAGGGGGGGTAGAATTGGTATTAAAAAATAATTTTTTGGGGTTGGATTTTTGGTTAGGGGGTCCCCAAAGGGCCCCCGGCCCCCCTTTGGGAACCCCAAAAAAGGGAATTTCAGGGGCCCCCCCGCGGGCGGGCGCCCCCCCCCCCCCCCCCCCCCCCCCCCCCTTAAGAATTCTTTCAGTTACTGCCTAGTGCATGAGAAGGATTTGTCTCCATAGCTAGGGGATGCAAACATGGCAGATCAAATCTGAGACCCATATTGCTTGGGTTTGGTTGGTTTGTAGTGGAAACCCTTGGAGTACTCCTGCTCTGACTTGCCTAGCTTGAGCCATGGGATCCTTTATGTTGTGAACTCCTAAGATGTTTAAAGGACTTGGTGGGACAGGATGGACATAGCTATCACTTTGGACGCATTTGGTAGGGAACACTGCACCCCGAATCCAGCTTCTTGCCATCGTTGTCACGTGGCAGCAGCTTAGAAAGAGGCTTCATACCCATTGACATCCATCTCTCAATTCAATTCTAATACGATAATTCCTTATTTTATCTTTCTTAGTTTTACCACACATCCATCTCAACATCTATATCTTAGCTACACTAAATTTATCTATATAATGCTTCTTAACTATCTAACATTCTGCACTATACATTATAATCAGTCAAATTATTATCCTATAAAATTTTCGTTTAAGTTTTAAAAGAATACTCCGATTACACAACACCCTAGACACACCTCTATTTCATACATTATATTTTAATCCTTTGTCAAACATCATCATCAATATCACCATCTTTATTTATGATTGAATGTAGATACCTAAAATAATCACTTTGTTGTATCTCCCTCTCATCAATTTTCACCACCTCATTATCTGTCATTGTGTGACTAAATATACACATCATATATTTTGTCTTCATTCTACTTATCTTAAAACCTTTTGATTTCAATGTTGATTTCCATAAATCATCCATTAAAACAATATCATCAATAAAAATACTTGCACCAAAAAACTTCATCCTGAATGTCTATGGTTAAAACATCCATAATGAGAGCAAACAAATAACAACTTAAAGTTGATCCTTGATATAACCCGATTGTAATTGGGAATACCTTGATCCCCCACGGTTCTCACACTAGTCATTGCATTATAATACATATCTGTGACTATGTCCATATATTTGCTTGAACACTTCGCTTCTCTAGTACTTGCCAAATTAACTCTATAGGAACTCTGTCATAAGTTTTATCTAGGTCAATAAATAACATATGGAGGTTATTCTTACATTCTCTAAATCTTTCCGTGAGTCTCCTAAGCAAAAAAATAGATTATGTCGTAGATCTATCGTGCATAAAATCAAACTGGTTCTCTGTAATAGTAGTTCTTGTCTCATGCGAGTTCAATAATTCTCTCCTATAGTTTCATGGTATGATTCATTAGTTGTATACCTTTGTAGTATTGCACTTCTGAATATTATTTTTATTTTTATAAATTGGAACCACAATGTTTTTCCTTTATTCATTTGACATTTTTATTATGTTCATAATTTTATTGAATAGATTAGTTTAGCCATAGATTCTTAAGTTCTTCCAAACATCTATTGGGACTTCATTTAGGCCCTGGTGTTTTACCCATAGTCAAAACGGAAACGGCAAAAAAAAAACAAAACGGGATGGTACGGGTTTTAAAAGGAGCAAAACAAGAACGATACGATAAAAAAAAAGTCAAACATTTCGAGAATGGCAAAAAAAAATTAAACAGACGGTGTGGGTTTTAAACGAATCAGATATAATATAGTACGGTGAAAAAAATGGTAATATACTTAATGGTGTCAACGGATCGGTCCGAGCTGAACCGGTGTCGGGTTTTATAAGCTCAGCCCAAAACATGTCCATTAAGAATCCAGGCTAGGTTGAGCTGCGTTGGACACAATAACTAATGGGCTGGTTCGGTCCGGACCAGGCTTATCAAGCTTATCGGGTCTATTTTATATGTAAGATATATAGTCTATTTTGTTATTTCTATCTATAAAATTAGCATCATTCCTTCTATATGTATGTAATTCAGTAAATTGTAACAATTAACAGTCTTTTCAACTATAAATTCATTTAATCTTTTGGATCAAGAAGTGAACTATAACTGTATAATATAATTCATCAAAATTTAAAACCATTAAAATTAAGAAACTGGGCCCGGATGGACCTTACCGGTGTTCGGGTTAGATATTATTGGTTCGGGCTAGTTCGGCTTCTTAACGAGCCGGTCCGGTCTGATTTCGGTCTGGGCTAAAATGGTGTCGGGCTTTGCAAGCCGAGACTGAAACCTGTCCATTAAGGTTTGGTTCGGGTTGGGTTCGGGTTATATCGGGCTGGCTCGGTCCGTGCTTCCGGGCTAGGCCCATTTTTGACACCTTAAATATACTCCCATAAATTAAAGAATTATACCTAAATTAATGGGAACAAATGACATTTATGATGTGTCTAGCCATAAAACGGTGAAAATTATCATCTTCAGCCAAGTAGTTAATTGATGTTTTATATTTGTCCAAGACTCCAAGTATGAATCCATACGAGGGGGGAGAGAGAGAGAGCACTCTATGGTGGCCTACAATAGGACTCAGAGCCCATAGCCCATCCTAACGAGTAATAAAGTAATGAGTTTAGAAGCAATTATGAGGGAGTGGTAGTCTTTAATCCCACATCAGTTACATGTAGAAAGCAATAAGAATATTAAACGATATGGGATTAATCGACTCATTACTCATTAAAGATGCAGGTTAAAATATGGATACGGTATAGTACTCGTATTAAGCACATTTTAAACTGTAAGGCTTAGAGTATGGAGTATTTTAAAGTATTTTTGAGATCAATATGGGAATACGCATACTAAACGGTTGAGTATAGTGTGACTGTACGGTACGCATTTAAAACAAGTTTTAATTAATAAGAGGGGTCTTACCTACATTATCCTCCTTAAAACTTCTTTTACTTCTATCACTCTAATTTTGTGTTTATATCTGCGACATGTGGTGTCTTGGTGGGTAATGTGACGTTTTGAAACACTAATACTCGAAGTGTCTTCATTTGGTAGGCTATAGAAATAATCATGTCATCTCTTTTTAGTGTCTTCATTCCTAACTAGAACTCTACCATCTGTACTTTTAATACAATCAACAGGATCGAAATCCTTACTTTTCCTTTCCTTCATCTTAGCTATTTTAAAGATAGTTTTTTTTCCTTTTTTTTTTTCTATTAAGATTGTTATAAAGATTTTCATATTTCTTCGCCTTATTTTTCCACCTATCGGTTTTTGCTTCATTTCTGGCAATTGTATATGTTTTAGATTCTCTATATTCTTAGTCTTTTGTTGTCTTAAAATTATCTTTCTAAGCTTTAATGGCTATTTGAACCTTATAATCCCACCACTAAGACTCTTTAGGGGAATGATATTTTCCTTCTGATACACCTAGGACATTTTTAGCAATTTCTTAATATAAGCAATCATTACAATCCAATTGTATTAGTGTCTCTCTCAAAGTCCCTTTTTTTTTTTCTTTTCTTTTCTTTTTTTTATCACATTATCAGTAAAAAATTTTATAATATCTCCTTTTAAATTCCATCACCTTATCCTAGAGTAAAAAAACCTGACATTTCTTATGATTTGGCTTAATGAGACACATATCCATGACTAGTAATTTATGTTGAGTGGTTAGGTTCTTCCCTAGTATGACCTTATAATCCTTATATATCAACCTATCAGACCTTCAAGTTAGAATGAAATATATTTGGCTATTATGATGCCTACTTTTGAAGGTATTGTGTTCTTCTTTCTTTTCAAAATATGTGTTTACAATGGATAAATATTTATCCCCAACAAATCCCCTCCTCATTCCTCATTACAAAACCATATCTTCTATATATACCTTCATAGCCTCTACTATTTCCCCTACATATCTATTCATATTATCCACTATTACAATCTTTTCTCCTTTTATAAAACTTCGCACTAATCTCTCTATGTGTTCCTAAAATTGTAGTTTCCTGTTTGCATCCAAACTTACTTGGGGTACTTAAGCACAAATTATATTGACGACCTCTTTCTCTATCACCAACTTGATGATAATAATCCTATCACCTTATCTTTTAACATCCATCACATTATTCTTTAGATCTTTATTCACTATTATGCCTACTCCACTGCTATTATTTTATCTCTTGCATATCAAAGTTTAAAGTCATCCAACTCTTTAATTTTTTTACTCTTCCATCTAATCTCTCGAATGCAAGCTATATTAATCATTTTCTCCTCATAACATCTTTTAATTCTCGAATCTTGCTTGTTAAAGAGCTTATGTTCCAAGATGCTCATCTAATCCTATACTTATCGACTAGCTTCTTTATCCACACTTATCCACGATACAAAAACAATTGCTTATTTATCACCACATCTGGGCACCGATGCGACATCCCTTGTCCATTTTTCGCCACACCAGAGACTTAAAATCCTTATCATTTCAATCATTAATAATTGAAGAGAGAGGATTGGCAATGAGCCCACCAATTCGTGTGGAGGATGGCGGATCAATTAGTGGGGGGCAGTGGATGAGAGAGATAGTGGAAGTTGTTGGCGTAGCTCGTGTGCCATCCAGAATCTTTTTCCATTAATAAATTTCCTTCAATTTTTTTCACGGAATTATGAACTGTGAGGAAACACGTCTTGAACAGAAAGCCCAAATATGTCTTAATTGTGAACAATTTTATGTGCAAATTAATAATCCATTAATGTTATGTAAATTAATCAATATTAAACAACATAATAAAGATTTGATGGACATAATTCTATCTTCAAGATTAGACACCCAAGCTTATCTAAAATTGGACTTGAGGTTGTAAAACTAGAATTAAATATTTGGAATATAACATAAAGACTATCGAACGCCTGTCAGTTCTATTGCATGTTTGTGTATTCTTTATGAGATTCTTCACCGTTCATGAGGTGTGGGACCTGATGGGTCCCATAGAAGGTACATGTATGTGCAGGTAAACTCTATTCACTGCTAGCTAGTGTGGAGAGTTGAGATCCTTTGGAATGCATAAGGCAGAGACATCCATGCATTTCCAACTCACGGGTGAGAAAGGCATCATTGGGGTGTTCCTAGTCACTTAACCACCCATATGATATCCATGAAGTGTTCAATCAATATCTCTCTATTTACTCTCATGATTCTCTTCACCATATTTTGTAGAAACCTATCAAATCTTCAAGAACTCTCAATATAATTTAATTAGTTACTTAAATTTTTTATTATTAATTAGATATTTATTCGGATATGATAGTTTTTGTTCGGAATTATCCGAATTTGGATCCAAACATCCTGATCAAATATGAATACCTCTAAAAGAACACAAATCCAGATGCTATTAGCCATGTGTTGTCATTGTTGGCAACTTGACTAATGTGACAGTATTGGTATCCATACAGTCAGAGAAATGAGGAGAGAGAGTGTCTATGCAGGAGAGATACGGTCAGTGCAGTGGCAGAGATGAAGCAACCTTATATGTGCGGTCTATAGTGTTCTACACCCTCCATAGAGTGCGTGAGATGGCATGCAGTGAATTGATTGGGTTTCCACACTGAATTGGCTAGGCAGTGAGAGTTTCGACAGTCAATCGCATTGTACATGAGTTCAGTGATGTTCTAAGTTGAACCAAGGTGGTAGATTATGTGTGGGAGTGTGTGTGCACGCAAAGTTTTGAGTCCGAATTCCAAGGTTCCATAGAGTTTTGACTTTGAGGCTAGTTTTAGTGGGACCTATTGAAGTTTCATGGAGATTTGGCATTGGAAAGACCTAAAGTGTTGAGTTAGCTTTGCAACGCAACTTGAATTGCTCAGTTCTGAAGTCGGATGAGGGAGAAATCACGATTTTCGTCGGATCGTGCTAAAAAGGTCAAAATTTGAGGCTCTCGGTGAGTTTGTTTAACACAAGGAAAACAGTGATATTTTTTATTGTCGAAGGGCCTTATATGCAATTATCAGAAGTCTATGGATTGAGATGCAATTATAGTAAATCCAATTAGAAACCAATTGGACGGTTCTTAATGAGCCACATTTCTTAGATCCTGATCTAACGGATCATAAATGTGCAGGCTATGGTGTTCTGCGACGGGCGAAAGATGATGCTCCCACAAGTGTTATGACAGCCCAAATGCAGTTTAATACAATGAGTTGCGTCGCATGAAGTAGACCCATTATTTTTTTC
>JAMYWD010001928.1:0-21152 GCA_028583415.1 Protea cynaroides
AAGAGGAGAAGGTACTGTGTGTGACTTTTAAGATGAAAGTGGATAGGTTTAATCATGTTGAGCATACATCTTTCTGATTTATACCTGATTTATTGATGTACCAAAACTTTCTCTAGATTTACTCCTGTATTGCCTCGACCATTGGCATTACATACTCGATAGAACCTATAAACCATGAGGTTAAGAGTTGTTGAACCTCTATTTCCACGTATTATGACCTCAGTGCAACCTAACGAACTTTGGATGCCGGTTGGATTACCATAGATTTACTCCTGATCCTTTAAACCTAGGTTCACTAGATAAAACAAGTGTTCGTCATCATACTGAATTGAAAGAAGAAAATGAATTGCTTTTGGATAAATATTCTGATTCATACATTCCCTGACCTTTGTTGATAAAGATACTTAGTTAATAAGGGAATTATTGGAAGAAAGACGAATGAATTCAGATTAGATGCTATAGCCAAGAAATCTCAAATGAAGTAATGGAGAATCTATTTTGAGATTACTGAATGGATGGGTAAAAATCATGGTCCGTAAAAGAGTGCATGAGCAAGAAGTGAAAACTTCCAAGAGTAGCTAGTAAATAGTAGATAGTGCTCGAATAGAATTAAAGATGGCTATACCGGTATGAAGTTTGACAACGAAGAAGATTTCTAAAGGCATATCTAAAAGTGGATGCAAGTATGAAATCAAAAATGGTGGCATTGATAGTATTTGGACTAGTACAAGTAATATTGTAAAACCCGCACTCCATGAACCCGATCTAAACCTTGAATTCATGTCGTAACAGGTCTTTCAATCATCACCGGGCCAGACGGGACGAGTGGATGACAAACAAGTACGAAACGGCCGAATTAAGTATGAATTAATTCATACCGGTCGATGGTACCAGTCTTGGTATCGATCGACCGGTATAGTCTACGCAGCAGACCACTAAGATCCGAAAACGGATCTCTACGAGTCCCACTTTTCAAATTTCAAACCGAAGGATTTTTCTAATACTAGGAGGCTTCCTAAACCTAAACCTAGCCTATATAAACCCCTCTAAACCTTCTAAAACCTCTTCCATGATCCTCACAAACCTTAGAAAGGAGAAAGAGACTGAAGAAGGAGAAGAAGCTAGGAAGGAGAGGGAAGAGCCGCCATTGCCCTTCGACGAAGAACACCTTACCGCAAGTCGACGTAGGTGCTTAAACCTTCTTTAAACCTTCTTTTACATTACGACTCTAGGATGGTTAGTTTGCTTGGATCAATACCATGCAAAGCAGGTGTTTTGGCCCAGATCCGTCCTGTGGGCCCTCCAAGCTGACTAGACCTGCAAGACAAGGAAAGGCAAAGAAGGGGGGAGGCGGGCTGGATGCCCCGGGTCCACTCTGATGCCAAAGTTAGGGCTCTGTGAACAGTCAGAGGGCTCGGTGTCGAGCCTACTAAGATATTATAGAAAAGTGTGGGGTGAGGTGAGATTTTCCGTCCCAAGTGTCAGAGCGTGAATCTCTAGGAGTAAATGAGCAGTAAATATTGTATACCTATAAAACCTCGGGATTTGCCCTATTTATAGTGAATAGTGCATATTCCTAAAATGCCGATTTTACCCTTTGTTCTTGCGTTTGAGAAGTTTTCTTATGTCGAATAGGGGATCTCCACGTGGCTCTGAGGTTGAGTCCTACGTGTTAAGGTAGTATTGCCAGCGTGGTGTGATTCCCTAACAGGGGATCTCCACGTGGCTCTGAGGTTGAGTCCTACGTGTCAAGGTAGTATTGCCAGCGTGGTGTGATTCCCTAACACTTGCCTCGTTGCCCTGCTGAATCTGTAGGGTTTAGCTGAGCAAAAAGAATAGGATGACGGAATTTTCCTCCCAATAACTTGCCTCGTTGCTCCGCTGAATCCGTAAGTTTTGGTTAGCGCAAAGAAGACGGACCGGGCCACGCCTTAACCACTTGCCTCGTTGCTCCGTTGTGGTGCTTGATGTACTGGAGACTGATGAAGTCCTGGAGTCTATTGAGGGTGAGTGTCGAGGTGGACCCTGAGGCGCAGCCCCCTGGTGGTCGATGCGGATGCGTCAGGACCGATGCGGAAATGCTCTATGGGAGATGACCGAGGCGGGATTCCTGAGGTGGAGAATACCGCGCCGAAGTGCTCACTGCACCCCACCCACCTCGGGCATCAAACTCAGGGTGGAGCCATGGTGGCATGTCCGATGTGAAGAATACCATACCGAGATGGTTACTGCATCCCACCCACATCGACCATTTTTTCAGGGCGGAGCCGTGGTGGTGTGTCCGATGTGGAGAATACCATGCCGAGATGGTTACAGCGGCCCACCCACATCGGCCATTTGTTTCAGGGTGGAGCCGGGCCAATATGACCGATGTGGGTACTGCGGCCAATACATATCGGTCTTTGCTGAGGATGGATTTCTGAAGCCGTCACGTGTTTCTCACGTGATCCAAGTCATTTGGACCGATGTGGGCACTGCGGCCAATACACATCGGTCTTTGCTGAGAACAGATTTATGAGGCCGTCACGGGTGTCTCACATGATCCGAGTCATTTTGACCGATGTGGGCACTGCAACAAGTACACATCGGTCTTCGCTGAGAATGGATTGCCGAGGCCGTCACGGGTTTCTCACGTGATCCGAACCATTTGGACCGATGTGGGTACTGCGGCAAATACACATCGGTTTTTGCTGACAATGGTTTTCCGAAGTCGTCACGTGTTTCTCATGTGATCCAAGCCATTTCGACCGATGTGGGCACTGCGGCCAATACACATCGGTTTTTGTTGAGAACGGATTTCTGAGGCCATCACGGGTTTCTCACGTGATCCGAGCCATTTTGACCGATGTGGGCACTGCGGCGAATACACATCGGTCTTTGCTGAGAATGGATTATCGAGGCCGTCACGGGTTTTCACATGATCCGAGCCATTTGGATCGATGTGGGCACTGCAGCAAATACACATCGGTCTTTGCTGAGGATGGATTTCCGAGGCCGATCATGGATTTCTCACGTGATCCGAGTCATTTTGACCGATGTGGGCACCGCAGCCAATACACATCGGTCTTGTTGAAGATGTAAATCCGAGCCGATCACGGGTTTCTCACGTGATCCGAGTCATTTTGACCGATGTGGGCACCGCGACCAATACACATCGGTCTTGTTGAAGATGTAAATATGAGTCGATCATGGGTTTCTCACATGATCCAAGTCATTTTGACCGATGTGGAAACCGCAGCCAATACACATCGGTCTTGTTGAAGATGTAAATATGTGCCAATCACGGGCTTCTCACGTGATCTGAGTCATTTTGACTGATGTGGGCACCGCGGCCAATACACATCGGTTTTGTTGAAGATGTAAATCCGAGCCGATCACGGGCTTCTCACGTAATCTGAGTCATTTTAATCGATGTGGGCACCGCGACCGGCATAAATATCGTAGTTGTTCACTCTTTAAGGGTGGAACCAAGGTGGCATACCCGACGTGAACTATCCATATTACATCTGGATCAGATCATGGATCCGGGTTGACTATGTGGAGATCGCAAGGCGGGACCCGACTGACGCACCCGAAATTTACCGTCGGTAATAAATGCACCGACTTGGATGCCAATGATGAGGTGCCACGTGGATCTCACCGGATAGAACTTGTATAAAAAGGGGTGGTGGGGTCTGGAGGTCCCCCCATTCTGAAACTATTGCTCAGTTACTCACGTCGGTTCGTGCTCTTCACATCGGTACGACCTTTGCATATCGGCCCGGGTATTTCTCATCAGATCGGTTTACTAACGTCAGTGCTGCCTCTGGTTTTAGTAATCAGTAAGTATTTACTTTCCTTGAGTCTTTTTTAACCATGGCTGATGAGGGTAGGGAGGCCGAAGTGGAGGTAGATATAGAGACAGTGGGGTTATTCTCCAGCAGCGGTAGTAGTTCGTCCTCGTCTGGAAGTGGGACGGCTACCAGTACGTCTTCGACCAGTGGGTCGGTTGGTCGGGTATCCGAGGGTGGTCCCGAGATGGAGTTGAGGACCGAGGAAGAGGTCGAAGGCGGACAAACCGGACCGCTCTCTGGCCTTTCTCGGTGCGATCTTCTTTTGGGGGTTTCAACCCATGAGGTCGGTTCCGAAGTTTTAATCCATGCCCGAGAGGAGGCTGAGGCTCCACCGTAGTTTGATGCTCGAGGTGAGGTTTGTCTGCTATCTAAGGTTGAGTTTGACAGTCTCCGGGAGCGGTATCAGATACCGAATGGGGTGGAGATTAGATTACCCACTGAGGGGGAGCGGGCCTGTTGGAGTCGGCGGTCGAAACTATGCATCAATATTGAGACGTTGAAGGCCAGCTTCTGAGTACCGATACCGAAGCTGGTGGCCGAAATTTTGAAGTATTACCAAGTGGCACCGATCCAACTGATGCCGAACTCCTGGAAGAATTTGATAGCCTTTATCATCTACTTCAGAAGGATGAGGCAAGTACCGACCCTGAACATGTTCCGTAGCATGTTCACCTTCAATGATTATTGTAAGACGGGGTGGTACTACTTCGCCAAGAAGCCTGACTTCAGCGACCTCCTCGCCGACAAACCGACCTCGATCAAGTTGTGGAAGAACAAGTTCTTCTACATCCGGGGTGACGACGTGCTGTTGGAGAATGTATGGAAAAAGCTGAACGCCGAGTCATTCAATAGGGATGTGCCTCTGCCGCCTGTGGAGTCCGAGCTGCTGCGCCGTGCTCGGCATTCTGAGGGGGCCCCCATCTGCATGGCCGACCTGAAGGATCCTCTTGTTTTGCATGAGAACCGCTTGTGTGAGTACTATTTTGACATTGAGCTGGCCGATGTCGACCTACTAACCGGGATGATTCTGTTGTTGTTCCTTGCAGTGAAGCTAAACAAGGACTACCTGATGGAGTTAAGGAAGAAGGATGCTGCTCGGAAGGAGGCCGCGGCGAAGAGAGTCCAGGAGGAGCAGGCAACGAAGGCCTCAACGGATCAGACCGGTGCCGAGGTGGACCTGACAAGGAGGCCGTCGAAGAGAACACGTAAGCTAACCCCCGACTCTGCCTTGGCCGAGGCCGCGCATCTATGCAATGCCACTGATCCCTCGGTGCCGTGTGCTTGATTTTTCAGGGAAGGGGAATACCCCGACCGAACCGGAGGCCATCCTTGCTCTTGGGGAGGCGTCTGGAGGCAGCGCGGCCCGGCAGCCGACCCCGATCCGGGTTCAGACGTCGACATCTTCACTACTCACGAGGCCAAGGGTACTGCAGGGGTAGGGAGGAGTGCCCAGTGATTTTAGACGCCTCCCCCTCATGGGTCCCAGTCCTCGAAACCGAACGGGTGACGAGCGGGCCTTCCGCCCGGACTGGGCGTTGACCGAGGAGGACACGGCCATGGGCGATATCCGTGCTGCGAGGGAGTTGATGAAAGGGGCCATCTTGCCCCGAGATCGGTCGCTGGTGCGAGAGCTTCCCACGCCCTCGTTGATTTCAGGAGCAGACACCTTGGGTGCGTCAGTAAATAATCATCGCGTTGCGGTTCCGCCCCTCTATATTCTCACTTGTTGTTTGTTTTTTTTTTTTTTCTAACTGTTACTCATGTTTTGGTGCAGCTCGGTGTGTATATGGAGACTCTAAAGGAGCGCGCCGAGGAAAAGGCCCGAAACCTGGCCGAGACGGACAGCATACTGCATACGGTCGAGGAGGAGCAGGACGATGCCCGGATGCAACTTCGGTATAAGGAGCAGGAGGTGACGTCCATTTCCACCGAGGTCACCCGCCTTCAGAGAGAGGTTGCACAGATACGTAAGGACAAGCGCCGCCTTGAGGATGATGCAAAGGCAAGGGAGGATCGGGTCGGCCAGTTGAACTCAGCCTTGGAGCGCGCAAGGGACCGCGGGGCGAGATTCATGGAAGCCTACATGAAGACGCGCTCCCTTGCTGCTGGGGCGGTTCGGCTCTACCAGAAGTCTGAGGACCTCAAGGAGCTGGTGGGGCGCTTCTCCCTCCAAAGCTTCACCGAGGGGGCGCTGGCCCTGAAGGAGTTCGTGGATGAGAAGGTGCCGGGGCTGGACTATACCGGAGCCGAATGCCTCATCCCTCCCGATGCGAAAGTTGAAATCCCAGAAGTGGATGATGCTGAAATGCTTGGAGGTTAGATGAGGTCTTCGAGGGCGAGGAGCCTCCAGCCTCTCCTGACTTGGACGAGACTCCCACGACCCCCCAGGACGGCACGACATCTCCAATGGGTCCTCCGCATACTCCTGGCAGTTCCCTTCCGCGGAGCACGGATGAAGCAGGCTGCAGCGGGGTGAACCCCCTTGAAGTTCCCCTTGTAGAGAATTAAGATTTTTCTGTATATATTTTTTTTTGTATTAATGTGTCAGGCCTCCTTGCCTATTTGATGCACCCATGTAATTGTAATCTTTTTTAATGAATGAAAAGCCTTGACTTATCTAATCTTGTTTTTCCATTTCCTTTGAATTGACCGGTGTGTCTGTCCGTGCCTGCCCTCCTCGGCCCAATGTATTCCATGCTTGGTGAAATCTTTGTGCCGCATGGGTCACGCTTCGGCACGGGGTCGGGACGGTATTCGTGTCGGCATGGGGCCGCGTCTACCCTCCTCGGCCTAATGTGTTCCACACTTGGTGAAATATTTGGGCCGCATGGGTCTAACTTCGGCACGGGGCCGGGACGGTATTCGTGTCGGCATGGGGCCGTGTCTACCCTCCTCGGCCCAATGTGTTCCACACTTGGTGAAATCTTTGGGCCGCATGGGTCATACTTAGGTATGGGGCCGGGACAGTATTCGTGTCAGTATGGGGCCGTGTATACCCTCCTCGGCCCAATGTATTCCATACTTGGTGAAATCTTTGGGCCGAGGAGGGTAGTCCTGTAGGTCCTCCAAGCTGACTAGACCTGCAAGACAAGGAAAGGCAAAGAAGGGGGGAGGCGGGCTGGATGCCCCGGGTCCACTCCGATGCCAAAGTTAGGGCTCTGTGAATAGTCAGAGGGCTCGGTGTCGAGCCCACTAAGATATTATAGAAAAGTACGGGGTGAGGTGAGATTTTTCGTCCCAAGTGTCAGAGCGTGAATCTCTAGGAGTAAATGAGCAGTAAATATTGTCTACCTGTAAAACCTCGAGATTTGCCCTATTTATAGTGAATAGTGCATATTCCTAAAATGTCGATTCTACCCTTTGTTCTTGTGTTTGAGGAGTTTTCTTATGTCGAATAGGGGATCTCCACATCGCTCTGAGATTGAGTCCTACGTGTCAAGGTAGTATTTCCAGCATGGTGTGATTCCCTAACAGGGGATCTCCACGTGGCTCTGAGGTTAAGTCCTACGTGTCAAGGTAGTATTGCCAGCGTGGTGTGATTCCCTAACAGCAGGTATTGATCTAGATCCTGTTTTTGCCGACAAACCCTAATTTAGTCGATAAACCCTAGATTCAAGTTCTAGGTTGAGACCATCGAAACTAGGACTTAAATAGAGTTGGAAACAACTCTAACTCAATGCTCAGACCTAGAATGTGTTGGAGAAACCCTAGGATTAATAGGGGGTGACCGACGGAAGTCGAGAAACCGGACTTATGGTCTTCTGGAGACATACTGGTCGATCATACCGATCCCACCATATGCGACCAGCACCGTGACCGGTACTTCTCAGGGACTGGTCTGTAGGGACTGGCCGACCATACAGGTCGCAGGTTTTTCCCACAGTGCTACGATCAGTACCTGTGACCGGTCAGCTCTGTGAGATGTGTTTGTAATCTCGTTGGTTTTCCGACCAATGTAAACCCTAAGAGAACTATTCTAATTAAACCCTAATATCATGTAGGACCTTGTGATAGCACGTTTGGACCTTGTGACGCAAAGCGAACTATCAAACAAGCGTCAGGTAAGGGATTCTAACCTAAACCCTAACAATTAATAACAGTAAAATGTTGTTAATAATTATGATTCTGTGGATTGATGTTTGTGCATTCTCGCATGTCATCCTTTACTTTCAGTTATTATTATTGTTCATGCATACTTTCTATGCTAGGTTGTGACTGTTAGGCATGTGATTGTTTTCGTTGGTGTGTGGAATGGGAAGGGCCTGGGGTCTGGGATCATTCCTCACACTAGCACCTTTTCGTATCGTTCTGTCTTAGCATGCTTGGTGCGGGTAGGGTATCAGGGGGAGGGAGTGGCACTGTGGTCAGTGGCACTGTGGTTTCCGGCCTGGCCACTAGACTCTAGCTCTATCTCTATGCCGTAGGGAGCTATGCTGGGACAGGGCCTACTGTGATGACATGTAGGATTGGTTAGTTGTGAGCCCAGTTTGCAAGCCCTCGCCAATAGGGGCTTACGTGTTGGTATGGGTAGAGTATCAGGGGAGGTGTTGGTGGTGTTTGATCCGGACAACTTAGCTCTATCTCTATTCCATGATAGGGTGCATGTGGAACGGCAGTGGTGTTTGATCCATTGGACGGCTTCACACACTTGTGTATAGAGGTGCGGTGGCCGCCAATCCTTTCTATAGCACATTGCAAACTTAAAACCAGACCATGAAGTGAATGTTACTCATGCATATGTTTGTTGCATTGTCTGATTGTCTTACTGAGCTAAGTTGTGAGCTCACCCTTGTGTACACACTATTTTTAGATGTTGATGCAGGTTACACCATGGAGGATTACGTGGACGCTCCAATGTATGGAGGCGTGGCTGCCCTGGATGTGCAAGCAGGAGAGGACGAGCATGAAGCTTCATGCGAGTGCCCTTTCTGCGTATACCTTTAGGATTTGATTTTATTTATTTTATTTATTTTCAGTTGAAGATACAATTGATGTAAAGATACTTACTTAAGTTTTGGGAATTTGAATAACTTGCTATTTTATTTAAATTTATCAATAGATTAATCAATTCATTCTATTTAAGACTTCCGCTGTATTTATTATTCTGATTTTGGTTATGTGCAATGGTTTGTATGAGTGGACACGGTCTTATTGAAATCCTGGTGTGAACCATTGGTTCAGTGACGGTTCACTCACACTTCTGGTTCAGCCAGAATTGGGGTGTGACAACTTGGTATCAGAGCAAACTGTGACGGTGGTGTAGTAGTGTTCCTTGCAGGCACCACAGCAGGCTGAGCCCTGTATGGGCGGAATGGTCTAGTATTGCCTCTACCTGAAGTCTCAGTAGCAGGCCTCTTCAGTCCCCTGTTCTGAGCAAAGAAACTATCTCTTTGACTGGATTCAATTACCCTAGAAATCTGTACAGCCTCATTATATCTTCTTTTCCAAACCCAAGACATGCTCTCGGATACTTCCTCGTAATCCCATGGTGAACCTACGGGTCTTGGTTGTGTGCTGATGCAAGGAGAACAGGTGATTGCCTACACATCAAGACAGTTGAAAGAGCATGAGAAGAACTATCTTACGCATGATCTGGAGTTAGCAGTGGTTATTCACGCAATCAAGACTTGGAGACACTACCTTTATGGTGAAAAGTTTCAGATTAAATTGGACCACAAGAGCTTAACTTATCTTTTCACTCAGAAGGACTTGAATATGAGACAGAGGAGATGGCTGAAATTATTGAAAGATTATGATTGTGACATCCAGTACCATCCGGGTAAGGCAAATGTTGTGGCTGATGCCTTAAGCCGAAAGTGGGCATTGAAGCCTGAGGCAAGACCTAGTACAAATGCTGCATTGTGTGCTGCAGCCTCAAACTCAATAGAAAATGATGAAGAGTATATATTAGAAACTGCAGGAGATCCAATGGAACAGGGCTTAATTCATAAGTTCACGTTGATGTTCGCAGCCTTGAAAATCTCATCGGATCTAATAGATGAGGTCAAAGTAGCAATCCTACAGGATCCACAACTCAATACTGTGCAAGAAGATCTAGAGAAGGGTAAAAACAATCCTGACTTTACCTTGGATTCAGACAAGGTACTCAGGTATCATGGACGATTATGTATACTTGAGAATGAGAACTCAAATATCAGAGATCGAGTTATGACAAAAGCTCATTACACCCCATATTCGGTACATCCAGGAAGCACCAAGATGTACCATGATTTAAGAAAACTATATTGGTAGAGGGGTATGAAGGCAGACATAGCTCGATTCGTATTCCAATGTCTGAATTGTCAGTAAGTTAAAGCTAAAAGGCAGAGACCCGCAGGTTTACTACAACCACTACCGGAGCCAGCATGGAAGTGGGATTGTATCACAATGGATTTTGTCACTAGCCTACCGTTGATACCAAGGTCGGTGGATGCTGTATGGGTTATAGTCGATCGACTTACCAAGACAGCTCGATTCATCGCTATCAGACCTCAGTATACCATGGAGAAGCTAGTCAAGTTATATGTGGATAATATAGTCAGACTTCATGGCGTCCCAGAAAGTATAGTGTCTGACAAAGATCCCTGTTTTACATCAAAGTTCTGGAAAGGATTACAGAAAGCTATGGGAACCAAGTTGAAGTTTAGTACAACTTTTCATCCTCAGACAGACGGGCAGTCAGAAAGAACTATTCAAATCTTAGAAGATATGCTCAGAGCGTGTGCTCTAGATTTCAAAGGTGCTTGGGACGAGAAGCTATCACTCATCGAGTTTGCTTATAACAACAGTTACCAGGCTACGATCCAGATGGCTCCATATGAAGCACTCTATGGGAAGAAATATTGTACACCTCTGTTATGGAATGAGGTGGGAGAGAGAAGGATTGTAGGACCGGAGTTCGTCGAAGAAACTTATCGAGTGATTGATCAAATTAAGGAAAGAGTGAAGACAGCTCAAGTTCGACAAAAGCACTATGAAGATAACTGACGTCAAGATCTGGAGTTTGCAGTGGGTGATAAAGTATTCTTGAAGATATCACCTGTGCGAGGTCTGAAACGGTTTGGTAAGAAGGGGAAGCTATGCCCCAGGTATATGGGACCATACGAGATTTTGACCAGACGTGGCAATGTGGCATATCAACTGGCTCTACCACCATCCATGTCAAGCGTTCATGATGTGTTTCATGTTTCTTTATTAAAGAAGTATGTCAGGGACCCATCGCACATCCTGATAGCAGACCCACCAGACTTGACAGAGGACTTAAAATTTGAAGTTGTACCTGTGATGCTCACAAGCCAAAAAGTACAACATCTCCGAAACAAGGATATCCACTATGTGAAAGTGCATTGGAAAAGCCAAGATGTGGAAGAAATTACTTGGGAGAAAGATAACGCAATGAAAAAGGAATACCCTAACCTTTTCGACGACTAAGGTACGTTCAAATTTCGAGGCCAAAATTTATTTTAAGGGTGGGGGAGTTGTGAAACCTACACGCAAATTTCGGAACAAAATTTTTTTTAAGGGTGGGGGAGTTGTAAGACCCGCACTCCATGAACCCTATCTAAACCTTGAATTCATGTCGTAACAGGTCTTCCAATCATCACTGGGCCAGACGGGACGGGCAGATGACAAACAAGTACGAAACAGACCGAATTAAGTATGAATTAATTCATACCGGTCGATGGTACCGGTCTTGGTACTGGTCGGCCGGTATAGTTTGTGCAGCAGACCACTAAGATCCAGAAACGGATCTCTGCGGGTCCTACTTTCCAAATTTCAAACCGAAGGACTTCCTTAATACTAGGAGGCTTCCTAAACCTAAACCTAGCCTATATAAACCCCTCTAAACCTTTTAAAACCTCTTCTATGATCCTCACAAACCCTAGAAAGGAGAAAGAGGCTGAAGAAGGAGAAGAAGCTAGGAAGGAGAGGGAAGAGCCGCCATTGCTGTTCGACGAAGAACACCTTACCGCAAGTCGACGGTAAGTGCTTAAACCTTCTTTAAACCTTCTTTTACATTATGACTCTAGGATGGTTAGTTTGCTTGGATCAATACCATGCAAAGCAAGTATTGATCTAGACCCTATTTTTGTCGACAAACCCTAATTTAGTCGATAAACCCTAGATTCAAGTTCTAGGTTGAGACCATTGAAACTAGGACTTGAATGGAGTTGGAAACAACTCTAACTCAATGCTCAGACCTATAATGTGTAGGAGAAACCCTAGGAACAATAGGGGGTGACCGACGAAAGTCAAGAAACCGGACGTATGGTCTTCCAGAGACATACCAGTCGATCATACCGGTCGCACCATATGCGACCGGTACCTCTCGGGGACTGGTCTGTGGGGACCGGCCGACCATATCGGTAGTAGGTTTTCCCCACAGTGCTACGACCGGTACCTGTGACCGGTCAGCTCTGTGAGATGTGTTTGTAATCTCGTTGGTTTTTTTACCAACGTAAACCCTAAGAGAACTATTCTAATTAAACCGTAATATCGTGTAGGACCTTGTGATAGCACGCTTGGACCTTGTGACGCAGAGCGACCTATCAAGCAAGCGTCAGGTAAGGGAATCTGACATAAATCCTAATAATTAATAACAGTAAAACGTTGTTAATAATTATGATTCTGTGGATTGATGTTTGTGCATTCTCGCATGTCATCCTTTACTTTCAATTATTATTATTGTTCACGCATACTTTTATGCTAGGTTGTGACTGTTAGGCATGTGATTGTTTTCGTTGGTGTGTGGAATGGGAAGGGCCTGAGGTCTGGGATCATTCCTCACACTAGCACATTTTCGTATCGTTCTGTCTTAGCATGCTTGGTGCGGGTAGGGTATCAGGGGGAGGGAGTGGCACTGTGGTCTCTGGCCTGGCCACTAGACTCTAGCTCTATCTCTATGCCGTAGGGAGCTACGCTGGGACAGGGCCTACTGTGATGACATGTAGGATTGGTTATTTGCGAGCCCAGTTTGCAAGCACTCGCCAATAGGGGCTTACATGTTGGTATGGATAGAGTATCAGGGGAGGTGTTGGCGGTGTTTGATCCGGACGCCTTAGCTCTATCTCTATTCCATGATAGGGTGCATGTGGGACGGTAGTGGTGTTTGATCCATTGGACGGCTTCACACACTTGTGTATAGAGGTGCGGTGGCCGCCAATCCTTTCTATAGCATATTGCAAACTTAAAATCAGACCATGAAGTGATGTTACTCATGCATATGTTTGTTGCATTGTCTGATTGTCTTACTAAGCTAAGTTGTGAGCTTACCCTTGTGTACACACTATTTTTAGATGTTGATGCAGGTTACACCATGGAGGATTACGTGTACGCTCCAGTGTATGGAAGCATGTCTGCCCTGGACGTGCAAGCAGGAGAGGACGAGCATGAAGCTTCATGCGAGTGCCCTTTCTGCGTATACCTTTAGGATTTGATTTTATTTATTCTATTTATTTTCAGTTGAAAATACAATTGATGTAAAGATACTTACTTAAGTTTTGGGAATTTGAATAACTTGCTATTTTCTTTAAATTTATCAATAGATTACTCAGTTCATTATATTTAAGACTTCCGCTGTATTTATTATTCTAATTGTGGTTATGTGCAATGGTTTGTATGAGTCGACACGATCTTATTGAGATCCTAGTGTGAATTATTTTCAGTGACGGTTCACTCACACTTCTGGTTCAGCCGGAATTGGGGTGTGACAAATACTGAGTTATGTCCAATGTTAAATGAAATGATTAAGTAAGGACCAATAAAGTTTGGCAAAATTAACGAAATTATAAGCATATGCCCTAATGCTTATAGGTAAACTTGGGACATGAAGTGAGTAACAATCACAAGATACTTTTCGAGGTATATGATAGAGAGATCAGGGTAGAATAGCAATGATAAAAAAAGGTGTAAGCTAATGAGTTTTTTGGAATATGAGATTATTGACGTTAGTCTTTGAAAAATCATAAGAGATGAAGGAACTAGACAAGCTCTCAAGAACTTTAAACCAGATTTTGCTAGTTCAAGCCCTTTTGGACTAAATGTTGCATAGGTGAGTATTATGAACAATGTTCGAATCGTATGGATGGACAGAATTGAGATGCAACCTAGTTCTACTTGAGATGGCAGACTTCAACGTCATCTTGGGGATAAACTGGTTGTCTCAACAATCTACAAAGTTGTTCTGTGCATAGAAGAGGTTGTCATTTAAGAACAAAGACAGCACATAATTTAATTTTATTGGAAACACGTTGCAAAGGAAGCAAAGGCTTATCCTCTCTGCAATAAAGGCTAAGAGATGCCTTGAAAAGAAAAGATTTGGATATATGGTATTTGTGGTGGACGTTATTAAAGAAGCACCATAGAAGGAAGATACAACTTGCAAAAGAGCTGCGCGTCGAACAAGAGCCCCTTTGAGTTAGCCACAGGCCCGGGGCCTGAAATTGGTCCTTTCGAGCTATTTTGATGTGATGCATAAATTCCCTGATATGTTTTCAGGAGACTTACTTGGGTTGTCACCTAATCGTACGACCGAGTTCATTATTAACTTGTTACCAGAGACGACACCTATGTCTAAGGCACCCTATAGAATAGCTCTTATAGAATTGAAGGAACTGAAGACTCAACTACAAGAGTTATTAGACTAAGGTTTAGTCCAGTCCAGTATACCACCTGGGAAGCACTAGTGTGGCCCATAAAGAAGAAGGATGGTAGTGTTCATCTGTGTATAGACTACCGAGAATTGAACAAGTTTACGATCAAGAATCGATCGATATTCACTACCTCAGATCGATGACTTGTTTAAACAGTTGTAAGGAGGAAAGGTATTTTCTAAGATTGATCTTCAGTCAAGATATCATCAGCTGAAGAATTTGGACAATGATATTCTGAAGATAGTTTTTAAAATCGAGAATGAGCATTATGAGTCCCTGGTTATGTTATTGGATTAACCAATGCCCTTACATCTTTTATAGAACTTATGAACCAGGTATTCCACGATGTATAGGACACGTCAGTCATAGTTTTTGTAGACTATATATTGGTTTATTCCAAAGACGAAGAAAGTCCTGTAATGAATTTTAGAGCAGCCTCACAACAGTTGAGAAGGGAGAAGCTTTATGCTATGTCCAAGAAGTGTAAGATTTGGTTAAACTAAGTAATCTTCTTGGGTCACATAGTATCATCAAAAGTAATAAAGGTGGACCCTATTAAGATAGAAGTAATTGTATGGTGAGAAGCGCTTAAGAACATTGCAGAGATCAAAAGTGCTTGGGATTAGCTGGTTATTATCGACAGTTCGTGGAGGATTACTCTAGAATCGCAATACCTCTTACCAGGAAGGGAGAGGAGCTTATTTGGACTGATAAGTGTAAAGAATGTTTCCAGACTCTAAAACCAAGGTTGATATCAGCTCCCATCTTGATCATTCCGCCACCAGGGAAACTTTTTACCCTATACATCGATGCTTTCGGATTGGGTTTAGGATGCGAGTTAATGCAAGGTGAACCCGTGATTGCATATGATTCAAGACAACTGAAGGAGCATGAGGAGAGTTACCCGACTCATGACTTGGAGTTAGCAGCGGTGGTATATGCTATCAAGATATGGAGACATTATTTATATGGAGAGAAATTTCAGATTAAATCAGATCATAAGAGTCTCACTCATCTTTTTAATCAGAAGGAGTTGAACATGAGACAGAGAAGATGGCTGGAATTACTGAAGGATTATAATTGCGATACCCAGTATCATCCAAGAAAAGCTAATGTAGTTGCTGACGTATTAAGCAGGAAAGCTATGACAAAATCCCAAGAAGAAGCTAGTACAAATGTTGTAGTGTGCGTCACAGGGAGAGTGTTTAGTTACGATAAAGAACAGTTCGTGATTGATATTCCAGATGAATCAACTGACCAAGGGCTTATTCATCTATTCTCAAACATGTTTGCAACATTGAAGATTGTACCTGATCTATTAGACGAAGTGAAAGCAGCTATTAAATCAGACCCCTATTTGAGAACAGTGCAAGAAGACCTTGAAAAAGGTAGGACCAACCCTGACTTCACCTTGGACCTTGAAAAGGTGTTAAGATATAAAGGGAGAGTATGTGTTCCTGAAAGTGAAGACTTGGATATTAGACAAAAAATTATGAAGGAAGCCCACACCACTGTGTATTCGGTACACCCTGGAAGCACGAAAATGTACCATGATTTAAAGAAACTCTATTGGTGGAGACGAATGAAAGTAGATGTAGCTAAATTGTGTCTCAATGCCTGAATTATCAGCTGGTAAAGGCTGAAAGACAAAAACCTGTAGGATTGTTGCAGCCACTGTCAGAACCGGCATGGAAATGGAACTGCATCACTATGGACTTTGTCACCGGGTTACCAATGACTCCCCGAGTAGTTGACGTGGTCTGGGTGATTATGGATCGTTTGACTAAGACAGCTCGTTTCATAGCTATACGACCTCAGTATACTCTAGAGAGGTTAGCTAAGTTATATGTGGATAATATTGTCAGATTACATGGTGTACTTGAAAGCATCGTGTCCGACAGAGACCCACGCTTTACCTCAAGGTTCTGGGAAGGATTGTAGAAGGCTATGGGAACTACATTGAAGTTTAGCATGGCATTTCACCCTCAGACTAACGGACAATCAGAGCGTACTATTCAGATTCTAGAAGACATGCTTCGAGCTTGTGTTATTGATTTCAAAGGATCATGGGATGAGAAGCTACCATTTATTGAGTTCGCCTATAACAACAGCTATCAGGCTATTATACAGATGTCACCCTATGAAGCACTGTATGGTAAAAGGTGTTGAACTCCTTTGTTTTGGAACAAAGTCAGAGAGCGAAGAATTGTGGGCCCTGAATTTGTGGAAGAAACTTGCAAAGTAGTCGACATAATTAGTGAAAGAGTTAGAACAGCCCAGAATCGTCAGAAACAGTATGCAGATAATCGACGTCGAGACCTTGAGTTCGTCGTAGGTGATAAGGTATTCCTGAAAATATCACCTATGCGAGTCTTAAAATGGTTCGGACAGAAAGGAAAGCTAAGTCCGAGGTGCATTGGGCCATATGAGATTCTAGCTAAACGTGGGAAGGTGGCGTATCAGTTAGCACTACCCCCATCCATGTCAAGTGTGCATGATGTATTTCATATCTCATTATTGAAGAAGTACATCCGAGATCCAATATACGTCCTAACAGCGGATCCACTGGGTCTAACTGATGATTTGACATTCGAAGTAGCACCAATCAAAATTACCAGCCAAAAGGTTCAACGTTTATGCAACCGTGGCATTTACTATATTAAAGTTACTTGGAGGAGCCAAGATGTGGAAGAGATCACATGAGAAGAAGAGAATGCTATGCGAAAACAATATCCTCACCTTTTCGACTCGGAAGGTATGTGTAAATTTCGATGATGAAATTTATATAAGAGGGGGGAGTTATAAGACCCGTATCATACTAACCTAGTCTTACCACCTTGTATCAGGTCTTCCTATCATGGTCGAACCAAGCGGACCAAGTGCGTGAAGAAACCATAAGGCTAGGTATGAAATTGAACCCAAAATCATCTAATTAGGAGCGTGTGGTCGCATACCTTAACAGGTGGGGTCGACCACACCTCAAAATAATGAGACCACTGGAGTCTGGGATGTATGGTCGCAGTTTTTAGACTTGTGGTCGACGGGTTTTGCGACCCCATGTGCGACCACACGATGTTATAACCAACTCCATGATTAGGAAACCTTCTTAATCTGAAGGGAGTTCTTTCCTAATCAAAGTAGGACTCTATATGGAGGGTTTCCCTCTATATATAGGATGTCCCTTAGCCTCTTTAGTTCTTTTAGAATTCAAACTAAAAGAGAGAAAAAGATAGGAGGAGGAAGAGAAAGAGAATTGAAGAGGAAGACTAAGAAAAGGAATTTCAGAGGGAGCTCTGATTCTTCAACAAGTTTAAGGTATGAAAACATCCCCTACATCAGTTAAATGCCTAAAATAGATCATGGAGGAGATAGTGATTCAAAGTAAGATCTAAATCCTAAGACCATAGACAAAACTCTAAGGGATACTTGGAGAATGGATTAAAGTGAAGAATTATGTAAAAGTGTTAATTTTAATCCATAGAACAATCATAAGAAGGATCATAATGATAGGCCAAGGAATCAAGATATAAAAGTATTGGATTAAAAGTGAAAAATCGACCAGCACTCGTGGGGTCGCAGTTTGATCGACCACACTAGGCACATATGTTAGACCACACGTCCTAGGGAAGGTTCCAGGGAGGGTGTGGTTGCATGATATGTGACCACACGTATCGACCCCACACCCTATGGTCACAAAAATTGAGACCATAGGTGCAGCCACACCTGTGACCACTCAGCTTCTGGAGGTCTGATTGATTCCAGATGAGACATTTAAACATTGTAATTAATGAATATGAACTCTAACTTAGAATCCATAAATTTATTAGGTTTCCAAGTGGTCCAAAAGTGATTTACAAAGCTTGGAAGAGGAACAATCATAGATCAAAGGTAAAAGAAAAAGACCAAAACTAATTGGATAATAATAAACTGTTTACTTTATTGAATCCAATGCCATGATTGATTATATGCTTGTATGCTTGTAATGTGCATCTCATATGCCATCCAAAATTCCTGCTATTACTGTTCATGCATATTTAATTCTGTTTATTTATAACATGATGATGATGATGATGCTAGGAATAGGCATGTAAATGTATATATATGGTTGGAGTATTGGATGGGAGTGGAGCATCAGGGGCAGGACGTGGCATGGTGGTCTTTGACCTCGTCACCAGACTCTAGCTCTATCTCTACTCAAGTCTTGTCCACTAACATCGTCGTATCGCCATTACCTTAGCAGAACTATTACGTCATAGGGCATCAGGGGAAGTGGTCTCGGACCTTGTGGTCTCTGACTCTGCCGGGGGGCCTTAGCTCTATCTCTATGGACATATTGAGGGATGTTGGGGTGAGGCCTTGGATACACTGTTTGGCATTAGGATTGGTTAGTTGTGAGTCCAGTTTGTAAGCTCTCGCCAATAGGGGCTTACGTGTTGGTATGGGTAAGGCATCAGGAGAAGTGTTGGCAGTGTTTGATTCGGACACTTTAGCTCTATCTCTATTCCATGGTGGGTGCATGTAAGGCGGCAATGGTGTTTGATCCATTGGGTGGATTCACACACTCATATATAGAGGTGCAGGGACCACCAAATCTTTCTATAACACGTTGCAAACTTATACACCAGACCAGATATGAATTAAATGCATGCATATGTTTGTTGCATTGTTTTGTTTACTCACTGAGCTCAAGTTGAAGAGCTGACCCTCACACATGTAATTCTTTTTAGTTTCTAATGTTGCAGGTGTTACTGTTGAAGATTATATGAATACGCCAACGTGTGAACATGCAGCGGCTATGGATGTGCAAGCTGTGGATGACGAATATGGCTCGTCAAACTAGTGTTTCAACTATGTTTACGCTTAGTGGTTAACTTTCATATTGTGATACTTGTAATCAATATTAATTATGTTTTGGTTACTTGAAGATAACTTGTTAAATATTTAATTATCACTGTAGACTCTCAGTTCATTATTAATAAGACTTCTGCTATTTATTTATTTACTCTGATTATTATTGTGGAATGTGTTTTGATTTAACATGGTTGGTATAGCCTATACGAGATCCTAATTTGAATTGTAGGTTTTCATGACGGTTCATCACACCATTGGTTAATCCAAAATTGGAGTGTGACAAATGCATCCGCATATTTTTTGGAACTTATGAACCGGGTATTCCATGATGTGTTGGACACTTCGGTCATAGTTTTTATCGATGATATTTTGGTCTATTCTAAGAATGAAGCAACTCATACAATGGGCCTTAGAGTAGCCTTACAACGGTTGACAAGGGAGAAGCTTTATTCTAAGTCCAAGAAGTATGAAATTGGATTAACAAAGTGATCTTCTTGGGCCACGTAATAACGTCAGAAGGGATTAAAGTGGACCCCAGTAAGATAGGAGAAATCATAGGGTGAGAAGCGCCTAAGAACATTACAAAGATTAGAAGTTCTTTGGGTTTAGCTGGTTATTACAGACGATTCGTGGAGGACCACTCTAAGATCACAATACCTTTTACCAAGCTAACCAGGAAGGGAGAAGAGTTTATTTGGACTGATAAGTGTGAAGAATGTTTCTAGACTCTAAAAGAAAGATTCATATCAGCTCCCATCTTGATTGTTTCGGCACCAGGGAAACCTTTTACCCTACACACTAATGCTTTCGGATTGGATCTAGGATGCGGGTTGATGCAAGGTGAATAAGCAATTGCATATGCTTTAAGACAACTAAAGGAGCATGAGAAGAGTTACCCTACTCATGACTTGGAGTTAGTGGCTATGAATCATGCAATCGAGACATGGAAACATTATCTATACGGAGAAAATTTCAGATTGAATCGGATTACAAGAGTTTTATTTATCTCCTCACCCAGACAGAGTTGGACATGAGGCTAAGGAGATGGTTGGAACACCTGAAGGATTAAAACTGTGATATTCGGTATCACCTAGGCAAGGCTAATGTAGTAGCTGACACTTCAAGCAAAAAGGAGAATTATGAAGTTTGAGGAAGGATCCAGCATAAATGCTGCCTTGTGTTTCACAGCAAGGATTTCAGATGTAGAGAAAGAGCAACATATAATAGAAACTCGTTATGAACTAATTGAGCGAGAACTTATGGATGAACTTATGGAGCAATAGTTCCTCGCTTGCGTTCGCAGCATTAAAGATCATCTCTGATTTGGTGGACGAAGTAAAGGCAATAATTCTGTAGATCTATATCTGAGAATGGTGCAAGAAGATTTAGAGAAAGAAAAACCTAACCTTGACTTACTTTGGATTCAGATAAAGTACTCAGATACAGAGGATGATTATGCATACCTGAAAGTGAAAAACTCGGATCTTAGATACAAAATAATGCTAGAAGCCCATTCAATTCTGTATTGGGTATATCCTGAAAGTACAAAAATGTACCAAAACATGAAGAGATTGTACTGATAAAGAGGAATGATAGCAGATGTGGCTTAGTGCGTGTTTTAGTGCCTAAACTGTCAAAAAGTAAGGGTTGAAAGACAAGGATCAGCAGACTTACTACAACCACTATCGAAGCTAGCCTGAAAGTGGAACTGCATTACATTGGATTATGTCACATGTTTGCCACTGACTCTCAGATCGGTTGATGCATTTTGAGAGATTATTGATCTCCTTATAAAGACGGCTCGTTTCATTGCTAC
>JAMYWD010001930.1:0-12642 GCA_028583415.1 Protea cynaroides
GCATCAAAGAGCATGTTCTGGGCTTAGAAAAGAAGATTTATAATGAAGCTGTCCAAATAGCTCGAGTCATTGAATCGAGCCAAAAGGAGAGTTATTTCACACAGAACTGTGGTATCAAAAGGCCAGCTGGAAATTCTTATAACGGAGGCAATAACATTACATATAAGCCTTTCCGCCCTCAGAATTTTAATGCTGCAACTAAGACTACTCCAGGGACTCAACCTCAGCCAAAGCCAAATTCTGAAAGCCCGAAGTGTTACAACTGCAACCAACCGGGACATATGGCATGCCCTAAGCCCAAGAAGCAATTCCATCATGGATGGGTATATGCTGTTACATCCGAGGATGCGGCTGCATCACCCGATGTGGTCACAGGTATGACTGAAACTTTTGAAGTTGTAATTACATTGTGTGAGCATGTAGACTAAGTTAAAATAAATCACAGGTATCGTACCTATAAATGGCGCACCCGCCAGAGTACTTTTTGATTCAGGATCTACTCATTCATTTATATCTGTGTCATTCGAAAAGAAGATAAACTTACCCATCAAAACATTAGATTACAAATTACTTGTATGGTCACCGATGGGGTTAGAAGTGGAATTAGAAAAAGGATATGGACCATGTCCAGTCCGCATTTGTGAGAAAACTTTAGATGCAACCTTGATACAACTTGAGATACTCTGACGTCATCTTGGGAATGGACTGGTTAGCTCGGCATTCTGCGAACCTACTATGCGCGAAAAGAAGCTAACATTTAAAGACCAAGCAGGAGCAAAATTCAGTTTTACGAGAACCAAACTTCCCCGTAGACGCAAGCTCATACTCTCAGCACTAAAGGATAAGAGATCCCTTGAGAAAGGGGCAGTCGGGTATCTAGTATCAGTGGTCGACCTAACCAAGGAAGCACCACGAATGGAAGATATTGAAGTCGTGTGGGACTATCCCGACGTATTTCCTAAGGAACTACCAGGTTTACCACCCGACCGAGCCACAGAGTTTGTGTTAGACCTTGTACCTGGAGCCACACCCGTATCAAAAGCACCTTATAGAATGGCTCCTACAGAACTGAAGGAACTGAAAGTGCAACTACAAGAACTACTGGACAAGGGTTATATTCGACCCAGTATATCACCATGGGGAGCGCCGGTGTTATTCGTGAAGAAGAAGGACGGTAGTGTTCGATTATGCATCGACTATCGGGAGTTGAATAAACTGACAATCAAGAATCAATACCCATTACCACGGTTCGATGACTTGTTCGATCAGTTGCAAGGAGCAAAGGTATTTTCTAAGATCGATCTTTGATCGGGCTATCATCAATTGAAGATTAAAGAGGGTGATATTCCTAAAATAGCTTTCAGGACCAGATACGGACATTATGAGTTCTTGGTCATGTCTTTTGGATTAACGAATGCACCAACAAATTTTGTGGAACATATGAACCTGGTTTTCCATGATATGTTGGATACGTCGGTGATAGTATTTATTGATGATATATTGGTATACTCCAAGGACGAAGAAACTCATATCAAGAACTTAAATGCTACCCTAGAACGTTTAAGGAAAGAGAAGCTATATGCCAAATCTTCAAAGTGTGAGTTTTGGCTAAGTGAAGTCGCCTTCTTAGGCCATGTAGTATCCGTGGAAGGAATCAAAGTGGACCCCAGAAAGATCAAGGCTATAGTGAGGACAATGGAAAATCGATGTGATCCTCCTCGGGATGGATGGAAATGTGTATCCTATATCGATGAAGATCGATTTATTCTGTTGGCGTCGCCACCTAGATTAAGGTCTAGGACCTCTAAAAAATGTAGCCTCACCCTAAGGTAAGACTTCTATTGACTCGTGACCCAATGTATCGGTTCTTTGGTCTATAAGAGATCGGGTAAGTATTCAGGGTACGGTTATGGGAAGGTGTTAGGCACCCAAACCGCCCGATCAATATCGGCCTCCTAAACTTTCCATAAATTCTAATTTTGATTGTGCATGGTCAACTAGATGACTAGGGTTCAATGGAGGATGTCCTTAACCAAGTTGCTAAGTTATTATAACCTAGGGTTCAGCCAATCATGTTTTAAAGCAAATAAACAAGCAAATGTAATGTACAATATTATACAGTGAACCGGACCAAAGATGGTTCGGTCTTGGACTGAATCTGAGATGTGTAAGACATCTAAAACTGCCTACGTATTCCAATCCTAGAAATCAAGTCCAAAAACGTAGTTCGAAAATGGGTGGTGTGATTAAAGATTATGGAAGTGATTTATGCATGTGCTTCAATTAGATTTTTTTTGTTCAAGTTGAAGTTTATGCTGGATGTATGGTTGATGGGTGGCTTTGTACCGTATTTGGGATTCCCAAATTGCCTACGTATTCTAGGGTGTGCCCTAGAAATCAGGTACGACGTAGTTCAAAATTTGTAAGAGTCGGATTTGGAATGTGTACTAAATTCCTTCCATTTTTGTCAATAGGATCTAGGGATGAGACCTAAATTCCTACCATTTTTATTTGGGATATGTACCAAATTATTTCTAATTTTGTCAATAGGATCTAGGGATGAGACCTAAATTCCTACCATTTTTATTTGGGATGTGTACCAAATTCTTTCTATTTTTAGGTTTTTAGGGTTTCCTATCCCTTTTCATTGTGATTTTCATTTTTTTAGGGTTTCCTACCTTAATTCCTATTTTTCCATTTTTAGGGTTTCTTACCCTAATTGCTATTTTTTCTATTTTTTCCCTTTCCAAGATAAATATGGCAAATGAAAATATTCCCACTATACAAGTGGTAGTATTCCAAATATAGTAGTGTGCATCCAAACATGACAGTAATCATCCAATATAGCATTTGAGCATGTGTAGCAGACAAATATTACAATAAGCATGTATAGTAGACAAATGTAGTAATAAGCATTCCAAACATAACAAATGAACATCTAAAAACATAGCAATATGTGAGTATGTGAGTTGTCAATCTCATGGTGACGATGATGATGATGGTGATGACGATCAGATGGTGTAGATGATGATTAGATAGGGTGATGGGCAGATCAGATGGTATAGATGATGATCAGATAGTGTGAAATAGAGTTCTGATGATGATCCAATTTGACGGTGATGATAATCTGATCTGGTGGTGAGGATGATCTGATAGGATGATGGCTTGATCAGATGGTGTAGATGATGATTAGATGTGATGGTGAGATGGTGGCTTGATCTGATCAAATGGTTCTATAGATGCTGAGCAGATGGTAGGGATCACGATCAAAAGGTTAAGGATCAAATCAGTTGGTAAGGATCATGATCAGATGGGTAAAAATCAAATCATATGGATCAATGGTTCAGATTGAGCATTAAAATTATCACGATCACATGGTCAAGATCAACATATTAAAATTATCATGATTGACGTTCAACATCAACACATTAAAATGATCAATGGTCAAGATCAACACTTTAAAATTATCATGATTGACGGTCATGATCAATACATTAAAATTACCATGATCAAAATCAATGCCCAACCTATGGTTTATATTGATTAAATCGATGATCAACATACAAAACAAATATGATCAAATTATTGGAATAAGAAGCAAGGGTTCATGATGGGTACAACAGATCATAGAGTAGGGTGCGGTGATTCGGGGAGTTGTGAGGTAAGAGTGAGGATGAGGTATTGAGTTTGCTTGGGTGTTGGGTTTATGCATGGGACAGCAAGGTGTATTGGGTTTGGTTTCAGATGCACAGTTGCATGGAGGGTTGGGGTTGAGGACAGGAAGGTGTAAGTAGCATGGCCAGGTATATGGGATTGGGGAGGGAGTTTAACAAGTGGTGCTGTATGGGATTAAGTGGTGTTGCAGCAAATCAGGATGGAGTGTAGTGGTGAGACTAGGCGTTGGATGTGGCAGGAAGAAAATTGGAAGATATGCCATGCAGGTGTGGGTATGGAGTATAGGTGGTTTCAGATTATAGGGGATGGATGATGCAGCTTGGTTGGTGGTGCTACAATTCCAAAAGAAAAAAAAAAAACTAAACTTACCTCAATGTACGTCTCCCTCCTCCTCTCCTTCTCTCTTCTTCTCTCCTTTTAATCTTTAATTTCTTTTCTCTACTCCTTCTCTCTCTCTCTCCCCAAAAACAGAAAATTCCTCTTCTTCACGTCCCCTCACCTTTATAATATTCTTCTTTCCTTCTTCTTTACTCAATCTTTTCCTCAATCTCAATCATTCCTTTTTCCTTTCTTTCCCAATTTTCCCAAAATAGAAAAAAGGCTCTCTCTGTCTCTCTTACGTCAATCTCTCCTTTCCTTTTCTTTCTCTTCTTTCCTTCTTCTTCACTCAATCTCTCTCTCACTCTCAATCTTTCTCTCATTAGAAAAAAAATCCCTCTCTCTATCTCTCACGTCTCTCTCACTCTCAATCCCTCCCATTTTCTTTTTTCTTCCTTTTCTTCTCTTTTCTTTTTTCTTTTCTTTTCCTCTCTTTTTCTTTCTTTCCTTTTCTTCTCTTTTCTTTCTTTCCTTTTCTTCTCTTTTTCTCTTTCTTTCCTTTTCTTCTCTTCTATTTTTTCTTTCCTTCTTCTTCTCTTCTTCTCTCTCTCTTTCCTTTTCTTCTCTTCTCTTTCTTTCCTTTTCTTCTCTTTTTCTCTTTCTTTCCTTTTCTTCTCTTCTCTTTTTCTTTCCTTTTCTTCTCTTTTTCTCTTTCTTTCCCTTTCTTTTCTTCTCTTTTTCTCTTTCTTTCCTTTTCTTCCCTTCTTCTCTTTCTTTCCTTTTCTTCTCTTCTTCTCTCTCTCTTTCACGTTTTCTATAAAGAAAATAGAAAACGTGAAAGTTCTTTTTTTTTGTTTTTTTCTCTTTCTTTTATTCTCTCTCTTTCTCTTATTCTCTCATATTCTCTCTTTTCTTTTTTTCCTCAATCTCTTTTGGATTTTATCATTTATATATAATAATATATATTATATACATATATACACATATATTTAATAACATACATACATACACACACCCCCTATATATAAATATATATATATATATATATATATATATATATATATATATATATATATATATAGTATATAATATATATAATATATATAAATACTGTGCACATGAATGAACTGGTTCGAAACAGGTCGAGACTGACTTAGGTTGATTGAGTTAAACTGATATGGGTTGAGCTAGGTTGGACCAAAACTGGCTTGAACTGAGTTGACTGGATTGATTGGAATTAACTGGGTTTTCTCTCCTTGTCATTTTATGGGTCATTTCCGCTGTCATCCCGCATGGAATTTTCCGATGGCCTCTATTCCAAATTTTTTACGTTCATTTTGTAGAACATTAAAAGTGAGGAATATAGGAACTGGAATCACCTCATTTGGAAGTAAAATGGTCAACTTATGAATTTTTGAAGTTTAAACAGACCAATTATCGATAATTTGGCTGACCATTCTGCATGAGATCTTTCGGAGGCTTGGCTGACCATTCTGCATGAGATCTTTCGGAGGCTTCTACCGAGATATTTTTCGTCCACTTTGTAGAGCACTAAAAATGGAACATAATGAGACTGGAATCATCTGATTTGGATATGGCATGATCAAAATATGAATTTTTGAATATTAAATGAACATTTTCATATGTAATTTTGCATGGGACCCTCCGGAGACTTTTACCTGAGATTTTTCACGTCCACTTTGTAGGACATCACAAATGAAGAACAATGGCCTTGGAATCGTCTGAATCCGACGTAGAACGGAAAAGATATGAAGCTTTGAAGTTCTAACGATAATTTTGCATGCAAGCTTGCATGGGACGCACTGGTGATTTCTACCCGGGATTTTTTACGTCCACTTTGTAGAACATCATGAATGAAGAATATTGGTCTTGGAATCATCTGAATCCGATGTCGGATGATCAAGATATGATGATTTGAAATTCAAACAATCCAACTTAGGATAATTTGCATGAAGGCCCCTAGGATTATTTATAATAATTTCATAAACCTCCCTTATATGTATCATCTGACTAAAATGGTCATATCTTCCTCATTTGATATCGAAATTGAGCAATTCTGGTCTCGTTTCGAAGATAATTCTATGACCTATGCATCCATGCAAAATTATAACCCATGACCTTGCTGTGGACCCATTGAAAACTTCCTCAAATTCACAGACCCATTGAAAACTTCCTTAAATTCACAGTCAAGAATCCAAACTTTCAATCACCTTTCTTCCTTTTGTTGTCCACACACCAGCAGGACATTGTTTAGCTGGGATGGCAAAAATGGGGTGCTTACAGCTATTGTAAAGTGGGAAGCACCAAAGAGCGTTTCAGAAATTAGAAGTTTTCTGGGTCTCGCTGGTTATTATCAGAGATTCGTGGAAGACTATTCTCGGATTGCCGTACCTCTCACCAGTTTGACTAAGAAAGGTGAAAAATTCATGGGGACCGATAAATGTGAGAAGAGTTTCCAAACGTTGAAGATCAGATTGATATCCGCTCCGATTTTGACTATTCCCGTTCCAAGACAGACATTTACTCTATACACTGATGCGTCGGGACTAGGATTGGGATGTGTACTTATGCAAGGAGAGCAAGTGATTGCTTATGCTTCAAGACAGTTAAAGGTACATGAGAAAAATTATCCCACTCATGATCTGGAGCTAGCGGCAGTAGTACATGCTGTCAAGATATGGAGACATTTCCTATACGGAGAGAAATTCCAGATTAAGTCAGACCATAAAAGTCTTACTTATCTATTTAATCAGAAGGAGTTGAATATGAGACAAAGAAGATGGCTGGAACTATTGAAAGACTATGATTGTGATATCCAGTATCATCCGGGAAAAGCGAACGTAGTAGCGGATACGTTAAGCCAAAAAGCAATGATAAAATTGCAAGGAGAGAATAGCACAACTGCAGCAATGTGTATTATCGGAATGGTATTCAATCACGGCAATGAGCAATATGTGATAGACGCAATGGATGAGTCTGCCAACCAAGGGTTCATTCATCGGTTTTCAAATATGTTCGCTGCATTGAAGATTATACCAGATATAATGGATGAAGTGAACTCAGCTATCAAATCAGATCCTTATCTGAGAAAAGTACAAGAAGATATCGAGAAAGGTAGGACTAATCCTGAGTTCACCTTGGACGAAGAGAAAGTACTGAAATACAAAGGAAGAATATGTGTACCAAAAACAGAAAGTATGGACATTAGACACCGATTGATGAAAGAAGCCCATACCACCATTTATTCGATACATCCTGGAAGTACAAAAATGTATCATGATCTAAAGAAACTATATTGGTGGAGGGGAATGAAAGCAGATGTAGCCAAGTTCGTGTCTCAATGCCTAAATTGTCAGAAAGTAAAGCCTGAACGACAAAGACCCGCAGGACTGTTACAGCCATTACCGAAACCAGCATGGAAATGGGACTGCATCACAATGGACTTCGTCATGGGACTACCACTGACTCCTCGAGTAGTTGACGCAGTTAGGGTGATTGTGGACCGTCTGACTAAAACAGATCGCTTCATACCGATACGACCTCAAAATACACTGGAGAGGTTAGCAAAGATGTACGTGGTGAGAGCGTACAATTCAGATTCTAGAAGATATGCTACGAGCATGTGTAATTGATTTCAAAGGATCATGGGATGAAAAGTTACCATTGATCGAGTTCGCTTATAACAATAGCTATCAGGCTACTATACAGATGTCACCTTATGAGGCACTGTATGGCAGAAAGTGTCGAACTCCTTTGTTTTGGAATGAAGTTGGAGAACGTAGTATTGTTGGGCCTGAATTTGTTGAAGAGACTTGCCGAGTGGTCGACATTATCAAGGAAAGAGTAAGAACAGCTCAGAACCTTCAGAAGCAATATGCAGATACTCGACGCAGAGATCTGGAGTTCGCCGTAGGTGATAAAGTATTTTTAGAAGGTATCGCCTATGCGAGGATTGAAAAGGTTTGGACAGAAAGGGAAACTAAGTCCAAGATATGTCGGGCCGTATGAAATTCTAGCTAAGCGTGGTAAAGTGGCTTATCAGTTAGCACTACCACCATCTATGTCAAGTGTGCATGACGTATTTCACATTTCCCTATTGAAGAAGTATGTCAAGGATCCAACGCACGTTTTGACAGTAGATTTGCCGGAATTGGCTGATGATTTGACATTTGAAGTAACACCAAAAGAAATCACCAGCCGAAAGGTTCAACGTCTATGCAACCGAGATATCTATTATGTTAAGGTCACATGGAAAAGTAGAGACATGGAAGAAATTACATGGGAAGAAGAAAATGTTATGCGGAAGCAATACCCTCACTTATTTGATTCAGAAGGTACGTACAATTTTGAGGACAAAATTTTTATAAGTAGGGGGGAGTTGTAAGACCCATGTCAATCTAACCCGGTCTTACCACCTTGAACCAGGTTTACCCATCATGGTCGAGTCAAATGGACCAAGGGCGTGAAGGAGATCGAGATCCCAGGTATCAAATCGACCCAAAAACATTTAATTTGAAGGGAGGGTCGCATACCCAGCTAAGAAGGGTCGGACCTCCCAAAGCAGAAAGTCAGACCCTCAATTTTGAAGGGAGGGTCGGACATCTTGAACCCTAGGGTCGACGGGATCATCGACCCTCCCATCGACCCTTGGTTACCTTAAGAAATAGAAATTAGGAAATTTCCTAATTTTCTATTGGAATTCTTTCCTAATCTCAATGGGACTTATTTTAAGATGTTCCTACTCTATTTAAAGGACGTCCCTAAGCCTCTTTCACTCCTTTTACAACCCTAATAGAATTGAGAGAAAGAGAAGAGAAGGAAAAGAGGAAGAAGAGAAGCAAGGAAGAGAAGTTAGCCAAAAGAGAAGAGTTGCAGAGAAGGAGTATTCTTCTCAGGTATGGATACTAATTCCATGAGTTTCTACAGACCTTAGGTTAGATATTGATGAGAGTGTGATCTCGGAGAAACCCAAACCATCAACCCATGGTTAGGTTTTCATGGGAAACCATGGGGGATTACATGAAAGCTATCTAGGTGGATTATACATGGTTTCAGACCATGGAATGAATGTAGAATGGAATGTAGGAGCAAGCCATAGGATCCCTAGCACGAAGAATGGACTAAAAGAGGGAATTAGACCAAAGTGCACCGAGGGTCGCACCGAGGGTCAATGACCATCCGACCCTAGGTGATCCTGACCATCGACCCTCAGTGTTCGGGAAGTTCAGTGTTTGGGGAGGGTCGCACCCAGGGTCGATCGTGACTCCGACCCTACCTCCGACCCTCAGTTAACATAATGGTTTTTAAATTCAGAATTAATTCTAATTAAATTCTATTGACTTTGTTAGGTCTTCTAGCAATATAATAACATTATAAAGGTGATTTTAAAGCTTGGAAAAGTATCTATTAGCAAGCTAAGGTGAGGAAACAGAACTCTAAACTAATTGGTTAATAACAAACTATTTTCCTTTTTCTTGAGTCCTATGCCATGCTTGATTCTATGAGAATATGTTTGTAATGTGCATACAACATGCCATCCAATATTCTATTACTTGTTCATGCATATTTATTTTATTGTTTATAACATGATGATGATGATGATGATAAGAATAGGCATGTGATTGTATGTGTGTGGTTGGTGTACTTGATGCGAGCGAGTATCAGGGGAGGTGTGATGAGAACGTCAATAAACGTTAACCTTTAGCGGGTCTCAGCACTTTAGCTCTATCTCTAACTCTAGTCTTGTGCATTGACATTGTCGTATCGTCATTACTTTAGCAAAACTATTATGTCGTAAAGTATCAGGGGAGGTGGTCTCGGTCCTTGTAGTCTCTGACTCTACCGTGGGGCCTTAGCTCTATCTCTATGGACATTCTGAGGGATGCTGGGGTGAGGCCTTGGATACATTGTTTGGCATTAGGATTGGTTAGTTGCGAGCCCAGTTTGCAAGCCCTCGCTAACAGGGGCTTACGTGTTGGTATGGTATTATATAGCAATAAACGTTAACCTTTGTTGTATAATGTCAAGATTAGGGTGGATGGGGACGACGATAAACGTTAAACTTTGGACGGACTTCCACACCCTGTGTATAGAGGCGGGGTCAATAAACGTTAACCTTTGACCACCCAACCTTTCTATTGTGCATTGCAAACTATAAACCAGACTAAAGATATAAACTGATTGCATGCATATGTATTGTAAGACCCGTGTCAATTTAACCCGGTCTTACCATTGTGAACCAGGTTTATCCATCATGGTCGAGTCAAATGGACCAAGGGCATGAAGGAGATCGAGATCCTAGGTACGAAATCGACCCGAAAACACTTAATTCTAAGGGAGGGTCGCACACCCAGTGAAGCAGGGTCGGACCTCCCAATACAGAAAGTCAGACCCTTAGTTTTTGAGGGAGGGTCGGACAGCTTAAGACCCTATGGTCGACGGGATCATCGACCCTCCCATCGACCCTCGATTTCTGAGGAAACTGAAATTAGGAAATTTCCTAATTTTCGGTTGGGATTCTTTCCAAGTCTCAATGGGATTATTATAGGACATTCCTAGTCTATTTAAAGGACGTTCCTAAGCCACATTCACTTCTTTCATAACCCTAATTGAATTGAGAGAAAGAGAGAAGAAGGAAAAGAGGAAGAAAGGAGGCTAGGAAGAAGGCTTAGAAAAAAGTAGAAGAAATTGTAGAGAAAAGTAATCTTCTCAGGTATGGATACCAATTCCATGAGTTTCTACAGACCTTAGGTTAGATATGGTTGAGTGTAGGATTTCGGAGAATCCCAAACCATCCATCCATGGTTAGGTTTTCATGGGAAACCATAGGAGGATGCACGAAAGCTATCTAGATGAATTATACATGGTTCTAGACCATGGAATGAGTGTTGGGTGAAAGTAGGAAGCAAGTCATAGGACCCCAAACACGAAGAATGGATAAAAAAGTGGAAATTGGACCAGAGTGCACCGAGGGTCTTACCGAGGGTCGATAGACCATCCGACCCTAGGTGTTTCTGACCATCGACCCTCAGCATTCGAGAAGTTCAGAATGGAGAGAGGGTCGATAGACCCATCGACCCTAGCATCGACCCTAGCATCGACCCTCAGTTGACAGAATGGTTTTTAAATTTCGAATTAATTCTAATTAAATTCTATCGACTTTGTTAGGTTTGCTAGCAATATAATACAGTTATAACAGTGATTCGAAAGCTTGGAAAATATCTATTAGCAAGCTAAGGTGAGGAACCTTAACCCCAAACTAAATTGGTTAATAATAAACTGTTTTCTATTTCTTGAGTCCTATGCCATGTTTGATTCTATGCGAATATGTTTGTAATGTGCATATAGCATGCCATCCAATATTTCTATTACTTGTTCATGCATATCTACTTTATTGATTATAACATGATGATGATGGTGATGATAGGAATAGGCATGTGCTTGTATGTGTGTGGTTGATGTGCTTGATGCGAGCGAGTATCAGGGGAGGTGTGATGAGAACGTCAATAAACGTTAACCTTTGGCGGGCCTCAGCACTTTAGCTCTATCTCTAACTCAAGTCTTGTGCATTGGCATCGTCGTATCGCCATTACCTTAGCGGAACTATTATGTCGTAGAGTATCAGGGGAGGTGGTCTCGGTCCTTGTAGTCTCTGACTCTACCGGGGGGCCTTAGCTCTATCTCTATGGATGTTCTGAGGGATCCTGGGGTGAGGCCTTAGATGCACTGTTTGGCATTAGGATTGGATAGCAGCGAGCCCAGTTTGCAAGCCCTCGCTGACAGGGGCATACGTGTTGGTATAGCATTATATAGCAATAATCGTTAACCTTTGTTGTATAATGTTATGGTAGGGTGGATGGGGACGACGATAACCGTTAACCTTCGGGCGGGCTTCCACACCCTGTGTATAGAGGTAGTATCAATAACCGTTAACTTTTGATCACCCAACCTTTCTATTGCACATTGCAAACTATAAACCAAGACCAAAGATGTAATGTTGCATTGTTTTGGCTACTCACTGAGCCATGTTGTGTGCTCACCCCTCGACGTCGAATATTTTTAGTTGATGATGCAGGATATACTGTTGAAGATTATATGAACCTGTCAACGTATGGAACTGCAGCAGCGATGGAAGTTGGAGCTGAAGACGATACACACGACTCCTCTTGCGAGTGCAACTCGTGTGTATTCGATTAGATATTTTTGTAGGTTTCTTTATTGGATTTATAAGACATGTATTTGGTATTTGAATATTTATGTCTTAGTTAAACACAGAATAATTTGATATTATGGGTATCATTTAGTTCTCAGTTCATATCATTTATAAATTTTTCCGCTATTGTGTATTACTCTGATTATGATTGTGGATGCGTGTTAAGTTTGGATAACGCGGGGATAGCCTATAAGAGATCCTAGTTGAACCATTGGTTATTTGGCAGTTCATCACACCATTCTGAAGTGTGCGGAATTGAGGTGTGACATGTATTGTTGCATTTTTTCGTCTACTCACTGAGCCGTGATGTGTGCTCACCTCTCCACATCGAATATTTTTAGTTGATGATGTAGGTTATACAGTTGAAGAATACATAAATGCTCCAGCATACGGGAACGTGGCGGCAATGGAAGCTA
>JAMYWD010001931.1:0-10003 GCA_028583415.1 Protea cynaroides
GTGAGTGATGTTGGTGGCAGGGAAAAGATGGTGGTGGTCAAGGAACCAAGGTTGTAGCCCAAGTTCCCGCTCTTTGACTACGATACCCTCTTATCATTACCATGGTCTTTTGCCTTAATAAGTCACGCATCGAGTTCAAGATAGGCAATTTGAATTCTTGCAGTGGCAGCATTCAAGTTCCCATTCTGAACGTGTCCTAAGAGAAGACCCCTATGCAGTCAAACAATTACATAGTTCTAACATTGCCAAATATGTTTAAGACAGTTTGGAGCCTTACCTCGGTTACGCGTACCTGGCTGACTAAAATCACTGGATTGAGGCACCCGATGTTCACTTCTTATCCCAGCGAAACCCTTTAGTGCAGATAGGCCCTCTCAGACTCTTCTAATAGCCTCCAATATTTCCGCACTGTGCTCGTGCCTTTGGGAAGCAAAGTTGGCTAAAAAGGCCTCTCGAAATATCTCCCATGTGATCTTCCCATGTAGATGCACTAAAATGGGTTGGGTGTTCTTCCACCACATGTAGGGTATACCTTCCAGCTGGTAGGTGATGCACAAGACATTTTGTAAATCAAAACAACAAAGTTTGTCGGTTGTCTCCCCCATGATTTGGATCTAGTGCCGTGGTTGTGAGAAATCTTCATATGTCCCACTGAATTGCTCCAGCTTCAATTGTTGGATGCGATACTTGGTCTCTAACACCATTGTTGGGTCTAGGTCCAGACCCAGGAAAGGTGATACCTCATTGGCTGAGGTTGACCCCATGGTTGGTGAGGCAAATGATCCCCTTACCAATGGCCTGTTCATTGAGGTGGGCCTAGGGGTTGCCAACACGTTGGTTAGGAATTATAAGTGACGTTCCTGACCATCATCCATTGTGGGTGTGAGAATATCCAATGTGTTTAGCTTGGATGTGGGCCTTGTATTAAGGCTCTTGCGGGTTGACATTGCTTGATTCGATTTGGATGATCTGGAAATTTTTGCATAACCCTATTAGTACAAGCATTTGTAGAAATCAATCATCAATATTCTACATATCATGTTCTTGAGTGAGGGGGGCAGCGTACCTGGGGATGAATTTGCTTGGAGTTTCTCCCTTTTCATACTCAGGGTTCAACTGTAAGGCAGCGGAAGCAGTCGGGGGCTGGTGCCTTTGTTTAGGTTTGGTAGTCTGAGATCCCCCCTAACTTATACAGGATCCAGCAGAATGTGTAGAGGGCAGGGTCACCCAATATATGCCTCTCGATCCCTCTTAGACCCTGTGAATGAGGCTGAGGATCAGACGGATGATCTTGCCTCTGCCTCTGGGAACCCCCGGCTCCCATCTGATCAGTCTCACAAACTTCCCGAGAGGGAGGCTAAGGCAATAGCGAATGAGTGTGCCTCTGTATATGCCTCCGCAATCTCCACACCTAGAAAAAATTTTCCCGATTCTTTGTGCTTAGCGGCGGCAAGAGGCGGAGGATCGATTTGCAGGTTGTAAAGATTCTGCGGGCTATTAGGGTGCCAAAATTGGAAAAGGCGTGACTTTTGTCCTATTCGGTGGAATCAAGCAGGCAGCAGGTACTTAAGTGACCGGTCTACCGGTTTAGTGGAACTCTGTTTGTTACAAAAGGGCTCATGGGTTACATTTTAAAACCCCACACAACCATATCTAGAGGAGAAGGAACAAAGAACCTCTTAGGGCTCCGGTAGAGTTCTTCCCGACCCCTTATCGATCGATTTTCGGTGGCATTCTGTCGGCTATTAGGGTGCCAAAATTGGAAAAGGCGTGACTTTTGTCCTATTCGGTGGAATCAAGCAGGCAGCAGGTACTTAAGTGACCGGTCTACCGGTTTAGTGGAACTCTGTTTGTTACAAAAGGGCTCATGGGTTACATTTTAAAACCCCACATAGCCATATCTAGAGGAGAGGGAACAAAGAACCTCTTAGGGCTCCGGTAGAGTTCTTCCCGACCCCTTATCGATCGATTTTTGGTGGCATTCTATCCAATCTCCTTTTTGAATATTGTTCTCGGTAAGCATTCCTATCTTCTTCTCTTTTCATTCCTTCATTAGTCTTTATTAGTGTTTATTGGTTCCATACTTTGTTAGGGAGGGAAGGGATGTCTTGAGGCTATATGGATCCCAATCGGACCCTTGGGTTTCAAGGCCCTGACATTTCGTTGGAGGGCCATTAGTTATTGGCAGAGCCAATAAGGCTTTATGGCTCCGCCAGGGCTTAACTGCTCACCCGATCACTCAGTTAATACCCCTGCCATTCTGCTGGGTAAGGCCCCTCAGTCGAATGGGGCTTTTGGGGTCCTTCTTTGTTGCCCTGCGACCTTGACCAATTGCAAACCCCAGTTTTGGTTGGTGCCACATGGCCCTGGTTGCACCAAGTCGGGTTAATCCTTATAGGCATATGTGGGTCCTTCACCCGATTCTGTCTCCTGTTGGAGTCGGGCATAGTGGCCCTAGTACTCCATGTTTTAGTGGAATTAACAACTTGGGGCATTTTCCCACCACAACAATTGACCTTAAATAGGGATCGGAGGGTCATGAGCCTACTGCTTGTCATCTTGGCTTTTCCTTAATTTAGGAGAGTAATCATGACCAAAAGGGAGTCCCCTAGATGGTTATGGTCCCCCTTGATATTGCCAATGTCACACTTCAATTCTGGACTAACCAATGGTGTGATGAACCATTATGAAAACCAATAGTTCAAACCAGGATCTCGTATAGGCTATGCCAACCATGTTAAACCAAAACATATTCCACAGTAATAATCAGAGATATTTGAGAAAATAGTGGAAGTCTTATTAATAATGAACTGAGGTCTACATGATAAATAATTAAATGATCCTGTTATCTACAATTAACCAATACATAATTAATACATATTACAAGTATCAAAATACAAAAGTTAAACACTAAGCATAACCACGGTGGAAACACTCACTTGATTAGTCTTGCTCGCCCTCCACAGCTTGCACATCCATAGCCGCTACATGTCCATACATTGACGTATCCAAGTAGTCTTCAACAGTAACACCTGCAACATTAGAAACTAAAAATAATTGTGCGCGCGAGGGTCAACTCTCCAACTTGAGCTCACTGAGTGAACAAAACAATGCAACAAACATATGCATACATTCAATTCATATCTTTGGTCTGATTTTTAAGTTTACAATGTGCTATAGAAAGGTTTGGAGGCCCTCGCACCTCTATACATGAGTGTGTAAATCCATCCAATGGATCAAACACCATTTTCATCCCACATACACCCACCACGGAATAGAGATAGAGTTAAAGTGTCCGGATCACACACCGCCAACACTTCCCCTGATGCCCTACCCATACCAACACGTAAACCCCTACTGGCGAGGGCTTGTAACTAACCAATCCTAATGTCATCCAGTATATCCAAGGCCTTACCCCAGCATCCCTCAATACATTCATAGAGATAGAGGTAAGGCCCCCCGATAGAGTCGAAGACTACACGATCCAAGACCACCTCCCCTGATGCCCTGTGATGTAATAGTTCTTCTAAGGTAATGGTGATACGATGTTGTCAGTGGGCAAGACTTGAATAGAGATAGAGTTAGAGTCTGGTGACCAAGATGAACCACAATGTCACGTCCTCCCCCTGATGCTCCACTCACATCAAATACACTAACCACACACACATAATCACATGCCAATTCCTAGCATCATCATCACCATCATGTAATAGTAGACATAATTAATTATGCATGAATAATAATAGAAGAAATATTGGATGGCATGTGATATGCACATTACAAACAAGAAATCGTAGAATCAGGCATAACATTGGACTCAATAAAACTAAACAGTTTATTATTAGCCAGTTAATTTAGGTTTTGTTCCCTCACCTGCTAGAAATGTTCAATCTTCTCCAAGCTTCTTAACTTACTCTTGAACTTCTTGGAAACCTAAAAAATTTGTAAGTTCTAAGTTAGGGTTCAAGCTCATCAATTTACAGTAGTCAATGGTCCATACTAGAATCAAACAAACCTCTACAAGCTGAGTGGTCGCAGGTGTGACTGCACCTGTGGTCTCAGTTTCTGCGACCACAGGGTGTGGGGTTGATACGTGTGGTCACATGTCATGCGACTACACACATGCGACCACACCCTCCCTGGAAACTTCCCAAGGGCGTGTGGTCGGACATATGTGCCTTGTGTGGTTGATTAAACTACGACCACACAAATTTTTGGTCAACTTTTACTCTCAACCACATCCCCTCATAACTTGATTCCATGGCTAACATTATGATCCTTCCTATAATTGTTCTATGGCTTAAAATTCACACTTTTACATAATCCTTCACCTTAATCCGTTCTTCATAGATCTCCTTAGAGTTTTGTTCATGGTCTTAGGATTGAGATCTTACTTTGAATCAATATCTCCTCCCTAATCTATTCTAGGCATTCAACTAATGTAGGGAATGATTCCATACCTTAAACTTGCTGGAGAATCAAAGCTTTCTCTGTAATTCCTTCTCCTAGTCTTCCTCTTTAATTCTCCTTCTCTTCCTCCTCCTCTCTTTCTCTCTCTTTCAGTTTGGGTTCTAAAAGAGTGAAAGAGGCTAAAGGACGTCCTTTATTTAGAGAAAAACTTTCATATAAAGTACCACTTTGATTAGGAAAGAACCCCCCCTCAGATTAGGAAGGTTTCCTAATCACAGAGTCAGCTATACCATCATATGGTCGCACGTGGGGTCACAGAATCGGTTGACCACACATATAAAAACTACGACCACACCTCCCAGACTCTAGTGGTCTCAATATTCTGAGGTGTGGTCGACCACACCTGTTTAGGTATGCGACCACACGTCTCAATTAGATGATTTTTGGTTCGAATTACATACCTAGCCTTGTGGTTTCTTCACGCACTTGATCCGTTTGGTCCGACCACGATAGGAAGACCTAATACAAGGTAGTAAGATCAGGTGAGTTAGGTATGGATCGTATAGCCCACCCTCATTGAGACAGGGCACGATGGCTCCATCCTTTCTTTTGCATTTGTGTACCAAATCCCAACACCAAAGTGCCCTTAGTGAATTGCTTATGATTTCATTTGAGGCCACTCGATACGCGTCATATACATAGTTGTATTGTAGTTCAATTCTCCTTCCCCTGGGTTTACTAGAAAGGGAGTCCCATGTTTTGGGTGATTAGAGTGTGAGCACCACTCCCTTGGTGATGGCACTTTTCTGACCAGAAATTAGCACCACTAGTTTGGGGCTTAGAGTGTCTAATCGTTCGCATGTTTGTTTGTTTTATATCTATTTTGATGGCACTAACCAAGTTTGTCACTTTCCTTCTGTGCAAATTCCCATGGAACCACCTAGGAGAGAAACCACCTGAGGTCTAGGATTTTGACTCTCATTTATTCCGGTCCTATAGGGTGAGTCAAAACTGGGCCAAGTATCGAAAGACCAAGATGGAGGCTAGTCGGTGTGTGTTATACGACGAGCTGACCCGCTTTGAGATATGTGAGTCCTTTTCTAGAGTCGACTGGGCACCTGCCATGAGCATCTGAGATGATGTGTACCCGCACCTTGTGCATCATTTCTACCATAACCTGCTGTATACTATGGATGACGCCACATGGGAGTTGCGCCTCACCAGTAGGGTGAAGGGCGTGGACATAGCCTTGGAGGTGGGGAGTCTATCCACCCTATTAGAGATTTCTCCAGGAGGTGATCGCATTTACAAGGGCCCTTGTGAGCCCTTAGACACTATGAAGGAGGCTTGGTTCAAGATACCTGAGACCCTTATCCAGCCTTATTTATTGAACAAACTGAAGGGCAACGTGGAGTCAGACCTTCAGCCCATTCCTAGGGTCCTCAGCCGGTTAGTTCAGCATAACATCCTCCCTAGGGCGCATCGGGAGGAGCTAAACAACTTCACTATGTATTTGATTCATTGTATCTACACTGAGTGGCCGTTGTGCCTGCCATACATTATCCTAAGCACTATTATTTTCATAATAGAGTACTTGGGTAAGGGCAAGTTCCCTTACAAGTGACTGATGGCTCGCATTTTCCTTAACACTGTGGTGGAGGTGGATGGAGAGGTCATCGAGAACAGTCCAAAGTCGATTGACTTGGGTAAGAAGACCTTTATCAGGATAGAGCTTCATGAAACAGTCATGTTGGACCTTGAGCTAGAGGCACCACCTAGACCATCGAGAGTAGGTCATCCTTCGAGACATACAGTTGTGGGCCAAGCCGTGGGCCAGATGATTGAGCCTTCTACCAGTAGTGAGGACAACAATGACTCTGAAGACAATGATGACGGTGACAGTAGTGACTAGGACGACTCCATGGAGGAGGACATGGCTTCCGAGGTGCGGGGTGTTCCTCTAGTTGTTGGGATTCCAAGGCCCCACAGTCCTATTGCTCAGGTGCACGACATCCAGAGACTGATGTAACAAGAGATAAAAAGAAGCCATAGAAAGGGCAGGAGGTGATCGTTATTGCACAAGCGATCATCTCTATCCTGTTGGAGGACATGCCAGCCGACCTGGGTTTCCTCAGGAATGCCATGATATCAGCTGGGCACATACATCACTATGTCAGGCATAGGCCCCCACCACGGAAGACCAGTAGCATTGATTTCTACCCCCTTTTTACTTTATGTTTCTTTGTATAGTCTGTCACTTCTTATTTATGGGGTAACCACTCGACTTGTGAGTTGTATCCCACTTTTTGGTTTTATTTCGATGTATATATGTAAAATCATGGGTAATTGTCCAGGTTGTAGACCGTACCCAGTTTGTATACAAAACAGATCGTTTATGAAATACTTATGTGTTTCTTTCTTACTTGGTTCTTCTAGTAAATGCTAGTACATCAGGATAACTATTTGGGTTGTGGACTATATCCCATTTTGATCACTACAAAATAGAGATACAGATCCCATGGTAGGCTACAACCAAACCACCCCCCAATACCCTACCCTGTACTAGTACGTACACCCCTAGTGACGAGGGCTTACAAACTGGGGTACATCACTAACCAATCCTAGATGTCATCACAATTGTATCCATGGCCCTAACCCAGTACCCTTCAATATGAAACAAAGATAGAGCTAGAGCCTAACGGTAAGGCTATGACCAACACCGCCAACACTACCCCTAATACCCAATCTCGTACTAAGCACGCTAAGGTAGATGTCGATACGACAATGTCAATGTGGTGAATGGCTCAAGGCTCCACTCCCTCTACCCAACATACCAACCACACACAAATATATACCTATCCTCATCATCATCATAAAGGAAATAATTATACATGAACAGTAATATAGCAGTTAAAAGGATGACATGTTATATGTACAAACACAGCACATCAGCAGCAAGCAAGGTAGTTTGTTACATGTGTTACCTTCCCCTAGTGCCTGCACATCACACAAAACCCATACACCACTAACCACACAACCAACCAAACATTCATAGTTGTTATAATGCAATGCATACTCAATATCACAAGTATTGGATGGCATGTTGTATAACACACAAACATAGACATACACATATGTCCTAAATCTACGGACCCAACCCCTTACCTGTAAACACCAACACTGCTGCTGAACCTTGGAAGCCGCTTATAAACTCATTCTCTACCCACATTGGTTTACCTATTAGATTACATATATTTCATTATTTTAGTTAAATATCTTTTAATCTGCATGAAATGTCCTAAATGTCCCCAAACGGGTCCCAACATAAGCTGGAAACCCAACTACTGGTCCCCAAAGGATCTAACTAGGTAAAAGGTCTAATAGTAGCCAAGGCAGCATATGGTACCTGGGGAAGATGCTTCCGGCACCTGCCACTGGTTGAACCTTAATGGATTTCAGCATTAGAGAGCCAACGGATTAAGTCGGATGATCATGCCACCGGCTCTGCCTCTGACTTAAGCTGTGTGATCTTAGTAAACCTTTTGTGAGCGAAGCAGAGGCACAAGTTGATGGTTGTGCTGTCGGTTTTTCCTTCGGCTTATAGAATGCTTACCCAGCCCCATAGACATATGGCGGCCTCGGGAGCACAGCCGGGGAAAGGCTACCTAGTGGATCTTACCATCGGTTAGTCCTCCGGTTCAGCTCAAACCCAAATATATTCTAAATATGGATTTGGTAGAGGATTGGGCCTTGCTGGCCCCTCCGCCAACTAGACCATACAAGGTCCAGGTACCAGATCTGGGGGCAGAAGTAGTGCCTCAGCCTCCGACACGAGTCCGTCGACTGATTTTGAGAACCATACTCATCGGGGACGATGAGCTCAAAATGGGGAGCATTGACTCCCCAACTTGGCCCAGCTTATTTTAAGTGGTGGGAAAAGTGTTTCCCGTCAAAGGAAATCTTAATGGAATTCATTAAGTCCACAATGGATGATGCATGGTCTTTACCTAGTTTTTTAGTATTTGGTGGCCTCTATTAATGGAGACCATTTATGGTGGAACCACTACCATCAATGGTGCTCCACATTGTATATTAAAAAATGAGAAGGAGATGGTAATGGACCAACCTTGATGGAGGAAAGGGGGGGTCCAACACTTGAGCTTGAGCTCGAAGTTCTCCCACCAAAGATCACCTAATCATCTACACCCACTCCCACCCCACTCTACATTTTCAGTAGGGGACTAAATAGAGTTTGGGTTTCTGTTATATACTCGAGGAGAGAGAATGAGGGCATCACAAAATCAATCTGGCAGTAAGGAGCTAACTGACTCATCCGTCGACTGTACTAGCGGTTGGCCCCACAGGCAGCCCTCTGCTCGGTTCTGTGAGCCTTGCCCTTGGGAATATACATGGAGGCCACTTAGGGTTCATTAATGATCCCACCCCTCATGGGTGATTCTAAGTTGTGACCAGATGCAGCTCTTGGGTGCTAATGTCGAGTGTGTTAGGTATCGGTGCTAGAAGACCCAGCATAGTGGAAATCTGGTTAGGTGGGAGATTTTGGGTGCGGGTCTTACAAGCAGGGTGGGTGAGTTGGACTTAGGTCTATGGCTTTCCTCTAGTGTCTTTGTGCTTGAGGCCAAAGGATGAGTCATGTTCTAAGTGTTTTTTTCTTAAGGACTTGGCGTGTTACCCAATGATGGGAGTGACCTTAGGGATTGGGCATGTTACCTAGCAAAGGGTTAAAGGCTTAGTTCTATTGATGCCAGGATGAAGTCTATGATGGGGGAATGCTGATAAGTGCCAGGGCATAGTCCTTGGGTCATTATCTTCATTCTTTAGGTTGTGAATCATATGCGGTGGACCAACTATGGATCATTTACTTCACCTATGCTTAAGTGTTTATGCCAAAGTTCTTAGTGTGATACGACTACTGCATGTTTATTCACAGACCAAAGCCTTAATAAAATACTCATGCATTTATGTGCTTATGTGTGTTGATTTCTTCACTGAGCGTGTGGTTAGCTCATCTCTTTGTACGTACACATTTTTAGATTGTTTTATAGGTAATACTAATGTTGATACATCTGATTATGAAGATGATTCGTATGATTCTAGATGTGAATGTGATGACTGTACTTATGGATGAGGAACATAATATTTATTGACGTGAAGATGTCTCTATCTTGAAGGAGACGAGATTTTTATTTAATTTTTAGTTCAATTTATTTTTCATTTGTTTGGGGGAAATGTTTAACCCTTGATAATTAACTTGAGTTGATATTAAATTACTTGGTATTATTTCTTTTATGTATTGGTTTACAGATATATAAACTTCTATGATGTAATTATCATATTTAGACATGGCTTTGAGTTTAATATAATGATTTCCACTATTTTTTTGAGTATCTCTAATTTATTTGCCATTATTCGGTATATGTGCTTGTGTTTCGTTGTGAGTATGTGCACTGTGAATGGATTCTGGTATGGATGGTATAGATATACTTGCATTGCGAGAAATCCATGATCATACAAAAATATCGTGGTTTTGGGGTGTGACAGGTACAGTCTATGGAAGGTGATATCGAATCAG
>JAMYWD010001932.1:0-10636 GCA_028583415.1 Protea cynaroides
ACGGGTACAGTCTATGGAAGTAATGCCGAATCAAACCGGTATAGTCTATGGAGGGTGATGCTGAATCAGACTGGCACAATCTAAGGGGATGACACCAAATCAGATTGGTACAGTCTAGCGAAGGTGATACTGAATTAGACCTGTATAGCCTATGAATGGTGATACCAAATCAGACCTAGTACAGTCTAAGGAAGTGATGTTGAATCAGACCGGCATAGTCTAAACCGGTACAATATATGGAAGTGTTGTCAAACCAGACCAGTATAGTCTAGGGAAATGATACCGAATCAGACTGGTACAGTCTATGGAAGTGATGGTAGGACTCTATTGTTATTGTTAGGCAAATAGGCTATCATAAATGGATGAAAAAGTATAATGGACCCTTGAGGGTAAAAATGGTATTTCCAAAGGAATAAAAATTACTTTTAGAATCAAATTAAAGAACCTTATAACATTCGAACAAAGTGAGCCTAACCGAGGTCACTATACTCTAAAGGGTGGCTAAGAGTAAGGGATAGTCCTAAAAACTACCCTCTTTAACCTAAAAACTACTTTCAGAAGGTTTGGCAAGGCTTCGTCTTTCTTCACTTAGATTTTTAGGGTTTTCTTCCCTTACCCTTGCCCATGGAGGTGTATGTGCCTAAATGTACGTCTTTGCACCTAAAATGGTCTTCTAAGTGTGCTAAAACATGGCAATTCGACTAAGGTGTTGCAAAAAATAAGTTAATGCCAAATATGATATCATTTGAAATATGGCAATAAAAACATATATGAAAGATTCCAAAACAATGAAGAGGCATATGAGCATATCAAATATACTCTCTGGTGCAGGAATAGTGATTCGTGTACCCTCTGGACAAGTGATATTTGTTGCTGCTATATACCTTGGTATACAAACAAATTTTTGTGCTAGAATGATGGCTGGAGTGAAAGAAATTCAATAAGGTATACTGTATGACCTGTACTCTATAAACCCTGTCTAGCCTATGTTTTCATGCCGTGACAGGTCTTCCAATCATAACCATGCCAAAAGAGACAATAGGATGATATACCAAAAATCTAAGTACAAAAAATAGATGAAATGGACACAGTTTCTAGTTCTCCGGCCTGACTGGTTGAGACATACCGGTCTCGTGAACAGTCCAACCGGTATGTCCAACGGTAAGCTTAAAGACCTTCCATACCTGGGAAACTTCTCTTAGAAGGGTACCCTCTTTATATATTGATCCTTTCACTCCTTAAACCTATTTTGGACTCTCACAAACCCTAGAGACTGAAAGAAGACTCTGAAAGGGAGATCTAAAAAGGAGAAAGGAGCCTGAAGAGGGACTGAGGGGAAAACTCCATTGGGAAGAAGAGCATTGTTATCCTTGGACCAACGGTAAGTGCTTCATACCTGTAGTTGTTCTCAGCAGTGGGGTTAGGTTAAGATCAATACCACGGAAGGCCAGGTATTGATCCGAAACCTTAGTTCCATGTGAGGTACCCTAGATCCATATGTAGGGATTTCTAAACTAATGTTTATAAGAATGTAAGGCATTGAATGAGGTGAATAAACTAATTCTAGTACATCGTTTAATCTTAGAATGGTTTAGGAGAAACCCTAGAAACCAAGTCGAAGACCGACTGAAGAAGAAGGTCAAACTAGTGGACTCATAGACCTTGTCAGGTCGGAGTGCCAGTGGCACATAAGTCTGACAGGACAAGCCGTCGGTATCATTCGGGAAGTTTGTCAGAGTTGTCCAGTTGGACATACTGGTCTGACACTCTGCACCCTAATATGCGACCACTATGTGTGTTTTTGGACTGATTTTCAGTCTAGACTTGGTTCCGATCTACTAGGACCTTACAAACTTAATTCTAATTGATTTCTATTGCTATTTAGGATTCTTTGACAGCTAAAGTGGACTCTGTGACGCATGAAAGACTTCCTATCAAGCGTCAGGTAAGGGAATAAGACCTAAACCTAAATAACTAATAACAATAAACCTTTGCTATCTGCTTCTATTGTGTGATATTTATGCATATAACATGTCATCTTTATTTATGCTATTAATTGTTCATACATGATATTAATGCTAGGTTGTGATTGTTAGGCATGTGTATTTCGTTGGTGTATGGTATGGGAAGGGCTTAGAGCCTTGGATCATTCCTCACACTAATACCTTTTCATATTGCCATTATCTTAGCATGCTTGGTACAAATAGGGTATCAGGGGGAGGATGCAGTAGAGTGGATTATTGCCTGACCGTCAGACTCTAGTCCTATCTCTATTCTGTAGGGAGCTGTGCTAGGGTAGGGCCTTGGATGTTGTAATGACATGTAGGATTGGTTACTAATGGAACCCACTTGCAAGCCCTTGCTAATAGGGGTATACGTATTGGTACGGTGTAGGGTATTAGGGAGAGGACGCTGTAGTGTGGATTGTTGCCTGACCGTTAGACTCTAACTCTATCTTTATCTAGGAGTGAGTGATGTAGGGAAACAGCAATAGTGTGGATTATAGCCTGACTGTTAGGTGTGCTCACACTCTTATGCATGGAGGTGTGATAACAGTCTATCCTTACCATAGCATTTTGCAAGTTATACCAGATCTAATGTGAATGTTACTCCATGCATTTCTGTTTACTGCATTGTCTGGATCTCCTTATTGAGCTAAGTTGTGAGCTCATCCTTTGTATATATACATCTTTCAGATGCTGATGTAGATTACATTGAAGCTTTGGTGTACAGTGGTGTGGCTGCTTTAGATGTACAAGCAGGGGGCAACGAGCATGATGCATCATTCGTGTGTCACTTTTGCATGTACCTTTAGGATTTCAGTGATTTATTTTTAATTTGATTATAAGACAGTATAATGGTTATAAATTATGTTTTGGTACTTGGGATAATTGGTTACTTATTAAATTATCAATAGAAACTCAGTTTATTTATTTACAGTCTTCTATTGCTATTATATATTTTGATTGTGGTTAGTGTGCATTGGTTTGTGTGTCATCATGGTCTAATGAGATCCTAGTCTGAATCATTGGTTTGGTAGCGGTTCACTCACACTTCTGATTTGGCTGGAATTAGGGTGTGACATATATGCCTTGAGCTTCATCATATATGGTTAGAGGTGGGCTCAAAAAGTATAATGCAAAGGAAGGTTCCATGGTTCTATTTGCAAAGCTGGGACTCTATATCTCATAGTCTCCCTTTTTTGAACTTAAGAATCACTCATTGCTTCCGAGAAGCTAATATGGTGGCGGATACGCTATTAAAAAATGTGGCTGTTTCTAAACATACCGCAAGTTTGGGAATGTGCCCAGATTTGGTGGCTCGGGATGCTGTATGAGATGCATCCGGTAGGCCTAGGTTCAAATTTAGTAAAAGAGAATGATCTCAAGAAGTTCCCTACTGATGGCAATGCCGAAGGTGGGGTTTTTTTCTTGAGTGTGAATTCTTTTTTGTAAATGTCTTTTTTTCTTGTTTCCATGGTTTTCAATAGAATTCTTTCTGATCCTTAGCCAAAAAAAACATATCAAATATAGTATCTATGCATGTTACACATGGTATATATGTCATCAAAGCATGCGAATCATGTCAACACATCATTTGGGCATATGAATCATGTCAAAATACATTATCAAAGCGTGTGAATCATTTCAAATACACCATCTAAGCATGTGGATCATGTCAAACACATCATCTAAGCATGTGGATCATGTCAAACACATCATCTAAGCATATGGATCATGTCAAACATAACATCTAAGCATGTGAAATACATCATCTAAGCATGTGGGATGTCTTAAATGTGTCGTGTGTGCATCCAATGTGCTATACATGCATCTAATGTGGCATATTATGACAAATTAATCAAAATAGAAAATTGTTTCCTATGTACTGAGGTAAAACAGTCATAAAATAAGCTATTGAAAATCAAAATGTGACCAAAACACATGTACGAAAAGAGGATTGAAAGAGCTAAAAATTTTCCTCTGATACTCTAATCCAAACGGTGGCTCTATCATTCCCAAAATTGCATCACAAGGCCAGGGTGTTGCACTGGTCAGAAACTGGTTCAAACTCCATCGAGAGTCAGTGTAAAATCCACAATAAATCAAATATACATGTAAAACTAGATTTGTTTGAACGGACCTACTGTGGACTCATAGACCTACCTTTTCTTTTCTTTTTTCCTCCCATTCATATAGGAACTCTATCATGATGCAAATTATGCAAACATAGAGCACAAAATAATCTGACTAGAATGCATCTAAATGCACTAAAAAATGCATATAAAATCAACCACACATCCAAATCACTTGAAACCAAAATCGTAATTTAGAAAATTAGTAAACCTAAGAGTCTTATTTTGTAATGGGATTCAACTAATGGACGGAAGACACTATAATATATCCAACAATGGGAGCCTACTATACTATCCTAGTTTCTGTACACAGTACATTTTATGATTTTACTTGGGACTTTCCTAATCCAAATCAACCTATATTTTTTGAATAACCTTTTTAGCTTAGAGAGATACCTCTCATAATTTTTTGGAGGTCAATTGACATTTTTTGATAGGTCTGAACCTAAACCCTAATTCAAGTTTCAAATCTGGGTTTTCCAGAAAACATACTCTATTAATGGATTTATTCCATGAGCAATTCTCCATTGATGGAGTTCAAATTTGGTTGAGAGAACCCTTTCAGTATGGAGATTGAAGAAAAAATTATAACCATGGTAGATTCATCATAAAAAGTGCATGGAAATCCATACCTTTGAGGAAGGGTTATGCAGTCTCTCCTTCTCCTTCTTCTTTCTTCTTCTTCTTCTTCTTCTTACTTTTTCTTCTTTCTTCCTTTATTTCTCTTCTTGCATCCTCCAGCCATGAAATTAGGGTTAGGGTTGCTGCCACAAACGTGGTGATCACCTTATATCCCCCTAGAGTTCATCTATGACTCTAAAAATAGTCTCCCCTTCATTATGGGAGACTTATCACTCACTTTCCTCTTTTTTCTCTTACTTTCTCTCCATTTTTCCTTCTTTTTCTCCTATTTTCTTTTGCTCCCACCAAGCTCCAATGAATTTAGGGTTGGTCTACGAGGACAGTCCCAGGTAACCACTAAATGACAACTAGATTTTGACTGGATGTTGACTGTGTAAGAACCGTATTCTAAAAATCGGGTCTAAACCATGGTTTTATATGATGACAGGTGTCCCAATTATAACCGGACCGGAGGGTGAAGCCGAGTGACAAGCCACTCAAATTTCAGGTAAGAAAAAAAATAAAAAATGCCTAAACTCCATACCGGTCTCACTATACCGGTTGCAATATAGTGCAACCGGTATGTGCAACCGGTATGGTATACCGGCTGCACTATACCGGTTGCGGGGTCTCCAACCAGTATGTGCGACCGGTATGCCTGACTCCGGCTGTAGACAGACTCCAGTGAGTCTCTCTCTCAGAATGGAAACTTGGAAAATTTCCATTCTGAGGAAAAACCTTCCATGGATGGTCTCCCTCTATTAATAGAGAAGGAGACACTCCATTGCTCCTTCTCAAATACCCTGGCCGTCTGGAGAATAACTGAGAAGGAGCAAGGAGGAGGTAGCCGCCTAGGAAGAAGAGCACGCTGCCAACCGACAACCGTCGGTAAGTGCTCTATACTGTTAGTAATGTTAGGATGTCGGATTGGATCCGCGAAGCGGCGTAGCAATCCAAAAGCCTAGGACTTCCGTTAGTTCTCATTCGGATCTAACCTAGGTTTGATACGGCATTCTAGCCAAGATCCGAAGGCCACTAGAGGGTTTGGACATTAGTAAAGGATAGGGGAAACCCTAGAGACCTAACTGTTAGCAGACAAGGAGGGGAGATCCGAGATCTCGCTCTCGGATACAAACCGCGGGGTATACCAGATGGACTATAGGTCCCGCGGTATGGCCTTGCGGTATATACCGCAGGCACATACAGGTTTCACTCAGTGAGATCTGAGTGAGACCGGTAAGTGCAACCGGTATATACCGGTCGCACATACCGGTTGCAGTATGTGCAATCGGTATAGTGCCACCGGTATACATACCGGTTGCAAATACCAGTCTCACTATGCTGAGATCGGTACCTGCAACCGGCATAGGTTTCCGAGCCTGGTTTGTTTGGCCAAACCTGGTTTCGACCCCTGAAACTTTAATAAATGAATTCTAAAATAAATATGTGATTATGTAGGACCTGTAGACACTGTAAGTAAGCTCTCTGACGTAGAACGAGATCATTATCACGCGTCAGGTAAGGGACAAGACCCCAAACTTAAATTAAATAAAGAACAATAAGCCTTTGTGAATAAGTTATGAATTTATATGTTTGCTTAATGTCTATGCATCTCACATGCCATGTAGTTAATTCTTTTGTTAATATTACCTGTTCATGCATTTCATATGCTAGGATTGTTGGATGTTAGGCATGTGTATGTTTTAGTTAGTGTGTGGAACGTAAAGGGGATGTGCCCTGGATATATCCACAGCTAACACTTTTCTCGTATCGCCTTTTACCTTAGCAAACTCAGTGCGAATAGGGTATCAGGGGGAGGACGTGGGATTGTGGTTCTTCCTGCCCGCCAGACTCGAGCCCTATCTCTATGTCGCAGGGAGCCGTGCTGGGGTAAGGCTAATGATATTGTATTGACATCTAGGACTGGTTAGAAACGGAACCCACTTGCAAGCCCTTGCCAATAGGGGTTTAGTTATTGGTACGGTATGGGGTATCAGGGGGAGGACGTGGGATTGTGGTTCTTCCTGCCCGCCAGACTCGAGTCCTATCTCCATACCGGAGTGAGTGATGTGGGGCAACAGCAGTAGTGTGGTAGGTGTTTGACTGTCGGGTGTGCTCACACTCTCGTGCATGGAGGTACGGTGGCCGCCAAACCTTACCATAGCATATTTGCAAGTTATACCTGGCCCAAAATGTAATGTTATCTCATGCATATTGTATTGTTGCATTGGTCTTGTACTTACTGAGCTAAGTTGTGAGCTCACCCAATATATATATATGTGTATATATATATATATATATATATATATATATATATATATATATATATATATATATATATGTGTATATATATTTCTTTTCAGATTTGGATGCAGGGTACACCATTGATGACTTCGTGGCTGCTCCAGCATTTGGCACTGTAGCTGCCATTGATACCCAGGCAGTGGAGGACGAGCATGATGCGTCATGTGAGTGCTCGTTTTGTGTTTTCTCCCAGTGACTTGGTTATTTTCTGTTAAAGCATTGTAATAATTATATTTAAAAATGATGGATGATGGAATAAGTTGGATATTTATTTTAAGTTACAATTAGATCTCGGCTCATTTATTTATTTCCGCTGCTATGTATTATTCTCTGATTTTGTTAGATTGCTTGGGAAGGATTGGTTGACACGGTCTAATGAGATCCTGGTGTGAACTGTGGCTTAGAGCCGGTTCACTAACACTTCTGGTTCAGCCGAAATTGGGGTGTGACAACTTGGTATATGATGCATCATGCGAGTGCTCGTTTTATGTTTTCTCCCAGTGACTTGGTTATTTTTTGTTAAAGCATTGTAATAATTATATTTAAAAATGATGGATGATGGAATAAGTTGGATATTTATTTTAAGTTACAATTAGATCTCGGCTCATTTATTTATTTCCGCTGCTATGTATTATTCTCTGATTTTGTTAGATTGCTTGGGAATGATTGGTTGACACGGTCTAATGAGATCCTGGTGTGAACCGTGACTTAGAGCCGGTTCACTCACACTTCTGGTTCAGCCAAAATTGGGGTGTGACAACTTGGTATCAGAGCTCTAAGCTCTGTCCAGCTAATCATTCTACATCAAACTGTGTCCAATGAGCTGAGTTAGGAAAATTAAAAACTTTAATAACAACACACCATAAGCTTGTTTGATGCTTGAGACTTAAGAAAGATGCATAATATACATATAATGGAAGAACAATTATAAACATTTAAGAATTTTAAAGGAAACAAATTAGTCATTCCATAAAAATTTCTTTAAGTACAAGTGAACAACAGAGTATAGTCCATAAGTCGGATAGTTACTCTAGAAACAAAATAAAATACATGAGAATCAAATAAAAACTACATCTGCCTAAGGTGGTGTAGCAGGCCTGGATGGTACCGGGTCTGCAATATCATAGTCTCGCTCGTACACCTCTCTGAGCCAATAAACCTGGTCCTGTGTGACCCGTAGGCTACGAGCTAAACGCCCCAACTCCTGACCCATCTTACGCTGAGAATCCATGAGTCCTCTCTGGGTATCAAGAATGTCCCTCTGGGTATCAAGAATGTTCCTCTGGATATCAAGGATGACTCTCTGGGTATCTCTGATCTCCGAAAACATGCTCGTCACAGGGTCCGAAGGGGGATGGGATGGTCCAGCCACTGAAGAAGGCCTGGATGACCTAGCAACTGGAGAAGGCCTAGATGGTCCAGCAACTGGGGAAGGCCTGGAAGGTCCTGCAACTGGAGAATGCTGGGGTGCAGGTGCTAGGATGTCCTCCATGTGTGCATCCTCATCATCTCCCATCTCGGCTGCCTCTGTTGTTGCTGCAGCTACTGCTACTGCAAGGGCTGCATGGTTCCTAGGTAGGAGAGGACGAGCCTGTAACTCCTCGTCACTGAGCTCAAGATCGTCCATCTGCATCTTATAGATGGCATCGGCATCTATATCAGAACTCATGGTGATCTCCCCAGCCAACTCACCCCGCATGTCCACACCTAGACGCTGTAGCAAAGCGGTGATCAACCTACCATATGGGGGATTGCCCGACACATCAGGCATGGCTGCAAAGATCATAATCCGCATAATCAAATAAGGCAAGCAAACCCGTTGCTGAGTATCCACACAGTAGGTGAGGTACTGAGTCAACTGGGATAACTCTCCATAATGTCCACTCTGGGGAACAATGTTATGCTAAATAATCCGACAGAAAAGGTGAGGTTGAGGACGTAGGTTGGAAGCCAACATGACCCTACCAGGCAACAAGATCTGTGCGGCAATGACTGCCCGCAAGTCCTCAGTGAGATACCCTTTGGCTCTGGGCGGACAATAAATGAGTTCCCCATCATCAGGAATCTCTAGAAGGGCAGCTAACTCGGCGACGTTAATTGAAATCATCACCCCTTTCACATAGCTGGTGATGCGAAGATCTCTAGCGTGCTCCCAATCATCTAAATCACCCTCTACTTCCAGGTTGGTGAAAAACAATTTTACCAGGTTGGGACGAGTAGTCTCCCTATACTGGATGAGGGGTAACCAACCTACTATCCCAAAAGCAGACTTCACATCAAAGCGGTGAAGATGCTCCAAGTTGTCAAAATGGCCTGATTCGATATGTTTTTCTCGAAACCATGCCGAGCGTGAAGCGGCCGCCTCCGACCGAAATAACCTCTCATCATATAAGACAGGAGGGAGATGTGGCCTGTGCATACCGGGCATATACGATCGTTTTCTCGCTCCACGCCGATTAAACATAGTGTATCTGTTAAACAAAGAACAAGAGTCAGTTAGAGACAAATTCAGAAAAATTTCGACAGTATAACAATAGAAAATGGTGAAAAAGCCTAAAAACACGCCCAATATGAATGGGATAACTTATTGTGATAGTACAATGCTAGCATAGGTCAAACAATTTCATCAAAGGAAAGAAATGGAGGTATAATAACAAAATTGGTCAAAAATCTCGAAAAACCTAGAAACCTAGGTTAAAAAGTCGAAATTTATAGGTTTCCTTTAAACCAACCGATAAAATCTCGAATTGGTTGAGGGGTTTTACACATTTAGACCCCTAAAACACTTCTCAAGCAAAGAAAGAAGTTTTCTATGGGTAGAAACTTCCAAATCAAGAAAAACCTAGATTTTGGTATAAAAGACGATGAAAAATTTTTAAAAAGAGAGAAGAGAAGTTTGAGCTTACCTAAAAGACGAGATTGGCACACTAGAATGAAGTGGAAACAATATTAGGAGCACCGGATGCACTGTAGAGACTCGGAGACTCAGAGAGGAATCGCCACCAGAGTAAACTCAAAAAGGAAAAGTGAGAAATAAAGCCAAAAATCGTGATTTTAAAGGGATTTTGGCTATACCGGTCATGCATCCGTACGGGAGAGTGCGACCGGTATCCCCCTGCGGTATGGTGTGACCGGTACCAAACCGCAGGGTATACCGGTTGCACATGGTTATGGGGTGTGCGACCGGTATCCCCCTCCTATATGGTGCGACCGGTACCTACTGCAGGGTATACCGGTTGCACATAGATATGGGGTGTGCGACCGGTACCCCCTGCGGTATGGTGCAACCGGTACCTACTGCAGGGTATACCGGTTGCACATGTTTGTGGGCAGTGCGACCGGTACTGCCTGCGGTATAGTGCAACTGGTATGTGTGGTCAGCTACACTGGTCTCACTCCAGGGGAGAGCGGTACTGCCGCTGGAACCCTACAGAGAAGGGCAATACAAAACCATCCCGATAGTTTGTCGGAACTTGATCCTAGATCTCACGCTTGCATAATAAGACATTGTATATGTGGAAAATTTTGACGGAATAACTGAAAATTTTGTTTGTTATTTTAACTTGTCAATGAATA
>JAMYWD010001934.1:0-11454 GCA_028583415.1 Protea cynaroides
CATGGCATGGCGTCTTTAAGAATCTTGTGAACAATCCCTGAGGCATGGCGGCTTTGCACAGAGTGAGACAGATGAGTAGAGAAAGCAACTGCGGAGACAGACGAAGAGGGGAAGAATAAGCAGAAACGAAACGAGAAAAGATGCAAATGAGAGGAGCTAGCGGAAGGTATTTATAGAGAATTCCAAACGAATTTCGATTTTCTGGCGGAAAACAATATCCATCCATCCATTCAAAGTGGATCTGTGTATCCCAATGCACTTTGAGTGGATCGGGATATGTGTCGATCTATTTTGAGTAGGTGGCATCCTCACTAGATTATTTACTTACAAAACTTGATTGCCAATTCACCAAATCAATTACTTAAATAAAAGAAATTAAAAAAATATATATAATTTATTTAACTAAAGGAAGTTAACACAGTTAACTCCATATAACACTTGTCGTCCAAAGAATATACTAGAAGAATTAGTAAATACAAGTGATCTGGACTCTTCTTTATTCTCTAACACCTCTCTTTGCCAATAATGTGCAGCCATGTATCCAACTTTTGTTCCAAGTATCAAAAAAAAAAAAAAAATTTCTCAAAAGGCCTCATATCACAACAAGGTCCGTGTCGGATGGTCGAGGAGAAAAGGAAACAGAAGGGCATGATAGGGACATAACACGTTGTTTCTATCTAGCAATTGGATAATTGGATTTGGGTTTAAAACAAACCGGCCTGATAAGAAACTAAAATCAGAGCAGACCGATTATTAGTCCGTTTGGGTTGATTTTGTGAATCCTAAAATCAAATTGGTCTAGATCGAAACCAACACAAACCGTCCAATTTACACTCTGTATCTGGTGATGGTGGTTTGGGAGGGGGAGGGAAAATATCTTTGTAATACCTCATTTTCCAGCAGTATTGAGTTGAGGAAGTCTTCCTTTCCTTATGCGGCTTTTAGACGAATGATGGTACTAAAGGGTATTTTAGTCATTTTCTTTCCAGTCAAGGTCTAATGTTATTAATATTATATAGTTATTGTATAAGTGTGATATTTGTATGTGTGTGATATATTATTATTATTATTATTATTATTATTATTATTAAATTATTATTATTTAAATCATTAAATACAAGATCTATATAATACATGTTGTGTATATCTTTAGCATGTTATTATTAAAGGATAAGTGAGTGCCACATGTAGCATGAGGTGGCAACTGTTTAAAATAAATTTAAAAAAAATAAAATCAAATAAACAAGAATGGAAACGTGGAAGAGAGGAAGTAGGAGATGGCATTCTAAAATATATAATAAAAAAACAATAAAATAAAATCAAAGAGGAAAAAGAGGGCGGTTAGAGATAAGAAGTGAGGAGAAGAGGAAAGGTGGGAATGAGGTGTCACTTTAATAAAAACAGTAAAAAAATTAATAATAAAATAAATAACGTAGAAGTTGAGGTAAATTAACCTTATGGAATACATAGACGGGAGAGTGACAGAGAGGGGGTGAGTTATGAAGTTAGTTAAAAAAAAAAAAAAAACGTATGTAGGAGTGAATAAAAAGGAAGAAGAGTAAAAGTAGGGATTTGGTTCAGGTAAACCTTGTGTTATTGTTACATTGATTTCATTGTTATTATGATTTTCGATTATACAAAAGAAGAGAAACGAAAATACAGTAAAAGGAGGAAAGAATAAGGGAGACGAAATAGGAGAAGAATCTGTGTTCGATGTTTCTCTTGTTTTTTAGGTTCGGTTAGGTTACTAAATCTAATGAGATTAGGAGAGAGAGAGAGGAAGAAGCCCCATCAAATAGAGATTTTTCTTTCAATCATATTTCGATTGTTAATAGAGAGAGATGGGAAGAACCGAGAAAGGGTAGGAGAGAGAATGGGAATTACAAGAAAGAAAAAAAAAAGAACAAGGGGTAGGAGAGAGATTCTATAAAGCTTATAAAACAATAAAAATCTGTTTATTTATTAATTGAGAATTTACTACAATCCTTAATTATAGATGTCTATATTTATATTCTGTAAGTTTCACTACCACTACGTGGGTTGATAGTATTTTGGAAATTTAAGTTGATCTTGAGGTGAGAAAAATTATTTACTTGCACTTGTTTGATATTTTATGTGATAATGTGAGCTATGGTATACAATGCTTTATGAATAATGATGCATTAATTTATATGGAATGTATATTGTGAGAAGAATTATCTGCTTACACTTGTTGTTATTTATGTGATTATATGAGTTATGAATTATGGTGTGTAATATTTGGTAAATGTTGATGCATGTTTTTGTGTGAACTGTGTATTGCAATAATGCATAAGATTACATGAAAAATGAAGCAATAAGACAGTATGGCAATGTCATGACAATGTGATAGTATATGCAATGAAAGAATCAGACAAATCACTAAATACCAGGCTAGTAGACTTGAAAATGTATGATGATGTAATTGAACAGTAAAAATAAATAAATGTCAGAATCCCATGTTTGTTGCTCCCTTCTCATTCGGGGTTAAGAAATGAGTGGAGATACGTGATAGATAGCCTCGTAAGCTTAAGGACCCCATGGTAGCCTGGTCAGCTTAAGGACCCCATGATAGCTTGATCAACTCAAGGACCCTATGTTAGCCTCATCAGCTTAAGGACCTCATGAGAAAATGTGTAAATCATGACTCCAACTAATTGTGCACACTGCAGCAAGCACAAACCCCGAGCCTAGAATATATATAAAATAAATTGTTAAGATTGATTAATTTAGTATTTATTTACATTTGTCTTTGTTCAATTTGTTGTTCATGATTACTTGCATTTTAACTGTTCATGAAACTGTTGTTGTTGTCCTGTTTATGTCTTTGATAATTTATATCATTTATATGTGTTTGTTATGTTGTTATGTTTTGCTTGTTGTGTAAGTACATAATTTTTCTTCACTGAGCCATCAAACTCATAATTTTTCTTCACTGGGCCATCAAACTCATTCTATATCTAACCAATGTTTCAGAGGAAGATAAGGAAAGCCAAGAAGTTATGCTAAGATTTTGAAGAACAAATCCTTGAAGAGGGAAGCACTTGAATCCTTAGGATCCTCCATGTTAGTTTGAGGAAGTTTTGAATGAAACTCAGTCATTGAAATTAAGAGAACAAGTTTGTGAAAACCTTTGAGCATGATGTTATATATATTCTTCTTCTATCACCAGATAGTGCAATAGACCTTCTTAAATATGTATGAATTTGTCTAAGGAAAAAATGGTACACGATGTCTTCCGTTGTTTATTATTATGTGATATCAATTCATGTTTGAGCATTCTATGAGACGTCCTGGTTGTTACTTAGAAGATTCCTCATGTGATACTTTTGGCCCTGAACCCTGGGCTAGGGGCGTTACAATCTTGGCCTATCATCTGGTTAGGTTTTAATGTACCTCATTAAAGAACCATTATCGAGTGCTGGTTCAGATTAAGCAGTGGCTTGGAATGGTTGAATTTGGAGACGGTGCTAACCTTCGGCATTTTTATGCAAAGTCATTGTTCAATTATGATGTCAACTCATTGAATTGTAGGTAGATCATGCCTCTCAATTTAGTCTTCGTGTTGTATCTAACCTCAGCCATCTAAATCATAAAGGGGTAGCTCAGTTGGAAATGAGCCTAAGTCTCCGGAAGCGGATGTTAGGATAAACTATAGGGGGTGTGATAGATATTTCCCTATAAATATACACACACTAGAGAGAGAGAGAGAGAGAGAGAGAGAGAGAGAGGGTTAGGTTTTGGTAATTTCAATAGATAGCATCAACAAATCTATTCGATGAGTTTGAAATGAGAACTCCAAGTAAAATCGATTTGATGCTATAGGATCTCGAGAGAGTTTTCGCAAAGAGATGCAGGACAATTTAATATCGGGGGTGAGAGATATCGGAGAGGGGAAGAGCGATGATCAAGAGTGAGAGACAAGAGTAGTTATCGAGAGTGAAAGAGATATGGGAGAGAGGCATGCAGAGCGATATGACGGGAAATGAGAGAGACGTGAGTAGGTGAAATCATAAATCGAGGGAACATGAAAAGTTAAAAAAATCACCGAAAGAAATTATGGAAGATTTCGAGGCTTGGAAAGAAATTAATTTCCGTCATCTACGGTAAATACATCCGTGGCCTACGCCATATTTTACACTACAGTATACATATCGTCGTGCTAATTAAAGAAGCCTGCGTAGCCTAAAATATATATTTTACACATGGGATTCTTCGTACCGCCATCCTAAACACGATTATACGATGGGATTCTTTGTACCATCGTTCTAAACACGATTATACGATAGGATTCCATATACCATCATCATAAACACGATTATACGACGATATTTTATTTACCATCGGATAAATAATTTTTAAGCCATGCATTAAAAAGTCCGTAGCTATATATGATTTTAGACGACGGGAAAAAATTTTCTCATTGTAAAAAGTGTCGCCAAAAATATGTATTGTTGTAGTGTCACTTTTTTTCAGTGAAAGTTGAATGGTTTTCATTCAACCTTGGAATGACCAAACCCATGCGGTGGGGTCAATATGGTCTTGCGGGACTAATCAGGCCGTAGTTCTAGATACCCATCGTTAGCAAAAAAAAAAAGATCTAACCTCCATCATCTTGATTTACCTAGTTATAATTCAGATTGGTTACTCTTTTGCTAAATGATATATTATGATTACTTCATGAAGAAACTAAATCATTTGTTTTGTGTTGCCTAGAAATTATAATTGAAACTGAAAATATATGGATTATCAGTAAATAAATTGATCAGGTTACATCAACCATTCCCATAAACGGAGAGGAAACTCCTGTGGAGTGTTCATTTTGTGATCCCCTTTTGGATTTTCAAATACAATATATCTTTACCTATGGTGCTGACTATATTTGTAAACCAAGAAAAAGAAAACATAATAACGTACACAAAGCTATAATGATGAATATAGATGTCTTATTTTTTTCCTCTATTTTTTTTTCTTTTTCTCTAGCATTAAATTATATGAGAAAATAGATAAAATAAAACTGTACGAATCACATCGAGACAAACTAACATTGCTTGTACGATTTTCCTATAATATGGAAACACTTCAAAATAAAATGGCAGTCAACGGACAAGCAACGAACAAGGTATCCACATCACTTATGTACTACATATTATACATACATAAAGTATCAGTATCTCTTTATGTACAATGTATTATGTACCACGGAGAAGTTCACACAGTTCTAGAAGAGTCATAACATCTACTGAATTACAGTGGGTGTTAAGTAAATCAAAAACAACAAGAACCATTCTGATGACTTAACCAAAAAAAAAAATCCATTCTAACCAGCCCAGAAATTCTACTTTCTGCATTTTCACCACCATAGGGTTAACTTTGTGTCTATGCCTTTCTCGTCTCCCTGCAACAAAAACCAAAACCAATAAATAACCAATAAAACAATTAATGATGGTTTTATCTCTCTCCTAAATTTCTATAATTTTCTTTTCTTTTCTTCACATTTAAATATATAAGCTAATCAAATATGTTTAGCAAGATTTGATTACAGGAAAGAAATGAGAAAACATAAGAGTTAATTAATTTACTTTGATTCTACGTTAATCACCGTACACCAAGAATTTGAAATCTTTATAACTGCTTACCTCCTCCTGATCATGGACCTCGACCTCGGAAGTCGACTTGCCAGAATTGTCCTTCTTTGCTTTGTCTTCAGCATCATTCTGATAACGCAGAAATTTTAAACTCTAGCAGAGTATGAACAAGGAGGAACAATCATTTTAAATGAAAAAAGTGTGAAAATAGAACAATTATTACGGCTCTCTGGTTGTATGATTCTGTAGCCTTTTTATAATCATCCTTTCTCTTATTAGCTTTCTCGAGGTTACGAGCCTCCTCCTGAAATGATAACAGAAACTCTGCATCGGAAATTTTACTCTAGATCGTTTTTTCACTTATAACTAAGAAATCTGGTAATTATTTGTATTTTCTCCCCCAACTTTACTCGTTGTTGCATTGATCAGATCAGTGAGAGAACTTACCTCTAGAAACATTGATCTCCATTTTTCTCCGACTGCTTTCCCAACCTGCAACTAACAAATCTCAGATACTGATGCTCGAAAACGAGAACAGAAGCGACGAAGGAAACATAAAGAACTACCAAAAGCTATATTTAAACAAAATCATTTTGCAGTTTCAATACTTACAACAGCAGCAATTTAGGTGTGTATCTCTCTCCTAAATTTCTATAATTATTTCTTTTCTTTTCTTTTCTTTCTCTTGACATCTAAATTTTAGAGCCTAATCAAACATGTTTAACAAGATTTGATCACACAAAAGAAATTAATGAGATTACGTAGTAGTTAATTAAATTAATTTGATCCTACGTTTATTCACCGTACACCAAGAATTTGAAATCTGTGTAACTGCTTACCTCGGAAATCGACTTGTCAGAATCGTCCTCCTTTGTTTCCTCTATAACGCGGATCTAATAACGCAGAAATTTAAAATTCTACCAGAGTATGAACTAGGAGGAGCAATTGTCTTAAATGAAATAAGTGTGAAAAGAGAACAATTATTACTAGTCTCTCGCAGTATGAATCCCAAGCCTTATCTGAATCCCAAGCCTTATCATAAACAGCCTTTCTCTTATCAAACTCCTCGTAGTAACGAAGTTTCTCCTGAAATGATAACAGAAACATTAATATCAGAAACTCTGCATCTGAAGTTTACTCTAGATCGTTAATTTATCCGCTTATAACTAAAAAAATCTGGTAATTATTTTTATTTTCTTGCCCGACTTTACACGTTATTGCATTGATCGGATCTGTGAGAAAACTTACATCTTCAGACATTGATTTCCATTTTTCTATGGCGGCTTTCATACCCTGCAACTAACAGATCTCAGATACTGATGCACAACAACGAGAACTGAAGCAAACAAAGGAATCATAAAGAATTACCAAAAGCTATATTTAAACAAAACATTTTGGAGTTTCAAATCTTACAACAGCATTCTCGGGAAACTTTTCTTTATGGACCTTCCTGAATTCCTGCCTGTCATTCGCATGATCACATAGAAAAGAATATCAGTATAAAATTGAATAAAATATGCAGATCTGATGCATATCTTTCGTTACATAGCGTCGGAATCTCTAGGCAATCGAGGAAGAACTAACATGAAAATCAAGAACGCCTCAGGTGGTCCTTTCGGAGCAGAATCTTTCTCCTCTGATTTATCATTCTTCATATCAGCATTTGCCTTTCGTTTCTTCTTATCTCTAGAAAGAAAACGATATAAAGATCAAGAACAGCAAATCTATTAGACTGGATTTAAATGATATTTACCGCGACGACGACGCTTCAGCTGGAGGTTTCATGGCGTCTTTGCACAGAGCGAGACAGAGACAATATAACAACTGCGGAGACAAAACGAGGAAGAAAAAGAAAATCGAGAAAAGATACTAATGAGAGGAGTGGGAGGTATTTAAAGAGAATTCGGAGCGAATCTCGATTTTCAGGCGGGAAACAATATTTCGTTTCTTTATTCTTTTACACCTCTCTCCGCCAATAATGTATAGCCACGTGTACCGAACTTCTGTCCTCAAAAGGCCTACAAGCTACAGCATGGTTCCTGTCGGATGCTCGAGGAGAGAAAGGAGGAAGAAAGGCATTACAGGGACATAACGCGTGGTTTCTTACCAGGCTAGCTAACAATTGGGTCTAAAACGAACAAACCTCATAAGAAACTGAAATCAGACCGGATCGATTATTGATCTGTTTTGGACTACTGATCTTGTGAAGCCCAAAACCAATTTGATTCACACCGAAATCAACCTAAACCGTCCAATTTACAACCCTAATAGCTAGGTGATGGAGGTTTGGGAGGGGGAGGGGAAATATCCTGGCCTTTCATCTGGTTAGGTTTCAGTCTATTGTTTTCACTGTGAACCAGTGAACCTAATGCACTCATTAAATTAAAGAGCCACTAACCAGTGTTGGTCTTGATTAAGTAGTGCCTTTGGCATTTTTATGCACAGTGGCCACTCACAAGACTCTTGTTCAATTATGATGTCAAGGATCAAGACCATTGAATAATAGGTAGATTGTGCCTCTCAATCATTCACATGGGGCGTTTAGTGCTCTTTATTATTTTCAATGAAAATTGAATAGTTATCATTCAATTCCAGAATAACCCAGCATATAGTTCAGTATGGGTGAGTGGGACTAGACAGGTCGAAGGTCAAGATACCCATCGTTAATCAAAAAAAAAAATCTAATCTTTGTCATCTTGATTTACCTAGTTATAGTTCAGATTGATTACTCTTTGGCTGAATGATATAGTATGATTACTTCATGAAAAAACTAAATGATTTGTATGTGTTGTCTAGGGTCTTGATCTTCCAAAAATTCTTGTTGAAACTGAAAATATGTGGATTATCTCTCGATAAATTGATTAGGTTACATCAACCATTCCCATGCTGGGAGAGGATCAAGAATCAACTCCCACTGCTTCACTATGTGGACCTTCTCGTGTAAAATGCATTAAATCCAATGATCCATTTTTGAGTTAACATAAATTATACTTAACTATTGTGCTTAACTACGAGAAAAAAAGTGACTTGACCAAATTACATTTTTACATCCAAATACTTAAATTTTCGTATTTTCCCCTCTCTAGTGACATTGTCCCTTCGCGGGCATCCTGCAACTCGGTGATGATATTTAATAAAGGATCTCTCTTAGATATGAGATATTTGATTCTTCATCTTCAAATTGACAATCAATGAAGTCATTCAAGCAGTCAATTTTAGATGACCAATATCTCAAAATGAAGAAGTCATGAGTTCGATTCTTCTTGGGCTCTACATACAAAAAAAAAAGCCCTAATGCTTTAGTTTAACATAATAAAAACAATTTTATAATAAAATCTATTACCATCTACAAGACTTTATACAAGACAAAACCAGATAGTTGACCTATATGCAAGTGTATTTTCCACGGGATTTCATCACTGTCATTATTCAATGGGTCCCACACTCCGTAAACAGTGATGAAATCCTTCAAAAGGTACACATACATGCAAGTGAATTAAACTCCTCACAATTAGAGGGATGTCTACCATGTCCAATGTTAGAAGCCATTTCTTCCAATACATTAATTAGAAGATTGACCATTAGTAGTTCAATTCAGGCTAGAAGTCAATGGATTCACATTATTGTTTACTCATGGATTAATGCTAGGCATGCTAAGTGGGTTTTTCATATTCAAGAGTATGATATTGTGATTCATCATAAATTCGAAACCATGAACAAAGTGGCGGATGCACTTAGTTGCAAAGCTCTATCTTCTTAAGAGTCTTATGAAGTAATTAGGTTTGACTTTTTACCTAGTAATTATGAAACCAACCTATATTTTTGACCAATTTGAGAAGATAGCAAGAATAATCAAAATGATGAATTCATGATTTTAGATAATTATCTTTTCCAAAAAAACCAATAACTTTGCATTCCCCAAGGTTCTTTAAGAGAAAAGACCATATCCAAATTACAAGCTGGAGGTCTAAGTGATCATTTTGGTAGGGACAAGAACTTAGTTATTTTGGTTAATTAAAGACCATTACTAGTAGTGATGTAAAATGGTTTATCCAAATTAAGTTGTTTTTGATATGTCAAAAAGCTAAGGGTAAGATCCAAAATTGTGGGCTTTATCAACCTCTACCAATATCGGACCACCCATGGGATGATATTAGTATGGATTTTGTCCTTGGGTTACCTAAAACTCAACATGACTTTGATTCAATCTTTGTTGTTGATAGGTATTCAAAGATAACATTTCAGTCCATGTAAGAACACTTCCGATGCTTCACATGTTGCTCACCTCTTTTTCAAGGAGATTGTTCAACTTCATGGAGTACCAAAGTCCATTACTTCCAATCGTGACACGAGATTCATGAGCCATTTTTGGTGTACTCTTTGGAAGCTTATAGGCACAAAACTCTAATTTTCGAGTGTCTATCATCCACAAACTGATGGACAAACCGAAGTGGTTAATTGCTCTCTTGGAAATCTTCTAAAGATGTCTTGCAAATGATCATCCGAAACAATATGATTTCATTTTACCTCAAGCTGAATTTGCCTACAATAGTTCAAAGTGCCAATCAATACAAAAGGCACCATTTGAAGTGGTTTATGGAAGAAATCCAAGTCATGTTTTAGATCAAATATCTATTCCAAATCCGAAAAAAGTTAGCGTGAATGCTAAAGAATTATTTAAGCTTGTGGTTGGTACCCTTTAACCCTTACTTAGGCAACTTTAACCACACTTGATCTCCCTCCTGCGCCTCAGATAAAGATGACAACCGGAACAACTAGCCATGGCAAGCAGTGGTTGGAAGAAAAGAGGGCTATCAGGAAAGGAATATGGGCTTTGCTCTAACCAAAGCTATTGCATCATCTACCTGGCATTTCTGATCTCATTCGTATTCCAGCACTTAAAAAGAAAAAGGTTTTGGCAAAAAAGCATCCACGACCATCGCAACCAAATAAGGGGGTATGTACTTTCCTCGTATGGGTACCTCTTACTATTAAAAGGTTGTTGTCTTATTTTCTACGATCTTATTGATGACGATATCCTAGCGTGGTTAGTTTCCAAGGAATTTGAATCAGATGACCTGAGGGTCCAAAGGAGAAGAAAGATAGTGGGGCCCACCAATTGGGACCCATATTGGGACCCATCAGTGGGGCTCACATTGCTGACTCAAAGGGGAATCAACTACAGCTAGAACAACCCAAAGGAAAAGACCTGGTGTACTGCCTATGCTATTTTTGGTGACGATATGTCCTTATGAGCAACTACGCCGATCTTTATACATTTTGGCCACGTCCGTTTCAACTCCGAAGAGGAAGATTTGGGTCTTTCAATCTTATGTCGTGAGGGATGTGACCTATGTTAGGTCCATAAGATACCACAGCTTTTGGTGTTCTATGATTCACCCCCGAATAATGAGTAGGTAGAGCTTGACTCTCATACCTATAGGTAAAAACTGACAGTGGTAGATGAGCGTTGTCGTGCAAATGGATCAGTTGCACGTGTATTTAACTAGCTTGTGGACGAGGGGATTAACAGCCTCTCTCCAAGATGAAAAACTTAAGGATGAGCACGAGCAAGTGAAGATCCAACTGCAACATGCCAACAATTGTTACAAGGAAGATTATGATTCTCGACGTCAAAACCATGAATTCAAAGAAGAAGACTTGGTTATGGCATACTTAAAGAAAGAAAGGTTTTCAAAGGGGATCTTTATATGTTTTGGCCCCGTCCATTTCCACTCCAAAGAATAAGGTTTGGGTCTTTCAATCTTATGTCGTGAGGGATGTGATCTATGTTAGGTCCATAAGATGCCACAGCTTTTGGTGTTCTATGATTCACCTCCGAATAATG
>JAMYWD010001935.1:0-20489 GCA_028583415.1 Protea cynaroides
GGGTGTGACACGATCGACCTGACAATTCCAAAGAGCTCAGACTGTATAAGTATAAGAGCCCCATTTTTACCATCCCCAGCTAAACAGAGTCTTACTAGTGTGTAGACAACAAAAGAGGGGAAGTGTGTGAAGACATGGAAAAGTTCAAGGAAGAAAAGTGGAAATAAAGAAAGTAAAGGGGAGGTGAGTGAAACTCTCTCAAACTGACAGTCGATCAGTCCCTGCATACTCTCTATGGTGTTTTGAGCCTAAATGAAGGGATCCTTATTCTGCGGGAATCTAACTGAACACATTTGGCAAGTTTGTGAGTCCCAATTCAAATTTTAGATTTTTGGTTGCAACTTCGAGGGGATTTTTTACAGGCCTCACAATGAGGTCATATGCTACAACCTGCATGAACGCCTAGGTCATGGAATTACCTTTGAAATGAGACTCGAATTGCTCAATTCTGATGTCAAATGGAAAAGATATGGCGGTTTTAGTCCGAAAATAATTACAAGGAGAGTTTTTGAAATAAACAAAATTGAGGGTCTTTCTAGAAAATTATCATAAGTTTAATTATTTAAACTTTATTTCGTCCTAACTTGATCATCCAACCTCCAAATCTGGTGATTCAAGTGCCATTATTCTCCATTTTCAACCCTCTTCAAAGTGGATGTGGAAAATCCGAGACAGAGGTAGCCGAAAGAGCCCATGCAGAGTTGCAAGCCAAGATGCCCATTTAAACTTCAGTTTTTCATATTTTGGTCATCCGATATCCAAATCAGATGATTCAAGCGTCATTATTCTCTATCTTCAGTCCTTTTCAAAGTGGATGTGGAAAATCTAGGACAGAGGCTGCCAAAAGATCCCATGCAAAGTTTTAAGCCAAAATGGCTCATAAAATGACAGAGAGAGAGAGAGAAAGAAAGCCAATTTCAACTCAACCTAGTCAATCTAAGTCAGTCCAGCGTAGTTAACTTAAGCCAGTCTAGCCTAAACTAGTCCGGACTAAGCCAATTCAATGGTGTGTATCTGTGCAAGTATACTTTATATATTGTAATATATATTTTATATATTATGCTTTTTGTACTATATATTATATATTAGATATTATGTCTTATATATTCTATTATATATATCATGTTATATGTAAATTATATATTATTGTATATATATTATATATATGTATTATAGGCTTGTATATGGAGTGTTTGTATTGGCCTTGAGGTTTAGAAGGAAAGGAAGATAGAGTTGGGCTGGCTATGGAAAGAGAGAAATGGGTTGGCTACGGAAAGAGGAGACTGATTGAAATATGAAGGGGGTTAGTTTAAGGAAAGAAGATATGGAGAAATTGAGAGAAAAAGAATGGAAAAAAAAATAGAAAGAAAGAAATATGGCAGAACCTTAAAGGAAGGACTTTGAACAGAAAGGAAAGGAAAGATTGGAGATAAGAGGATTCAGGTTTTTTTTTAGAAATAAAACCAAAAGTAAGAAGTAAAATAGAAAAGAGAGAGAGAGAGAGAGAGAGAGAGAGAGAGAGAGAGAGAGAGAGAGAGAGATATCCGAGAGAAGGAAGGATTGAGAGACAGATTAGGAGAGAAGAGAACTGAGATAGCAACGGAAGGAAAAAAAAAGGGAGAAAGGAAATATTTGGAGAAGAGGAAATTGGAGAAGGAGATAAGGATCTAAACAGAAAGAAAAGGAGAGAGGAGTCCTAGGTTAGGGGGAGAACCGACAAAGAGGGTGAGAAGAATCGAGAGAGAGTTGAGGAAGAGCAAATTGAGAAAGAGAAGAGAATGACGACAGAGAGGGAGAGAACCAAAGAGATTGAAACTGAAGGACTAAAAAAGAGTCCAAAAGAGGGAGCTGGGACCAACTGAGACAGAAGGAACCAGAGCTGAAAAGAGGGAGAAAGGAGGGAGCTGAGCACGAGAGAAGAGAAGAGGAAGAGAAAGAAGAAGAAGATCAGTAGCAAGAAGCTCTGCTTCAACCTTCTTCTTTATTTATTTTCTATTATTTTTATTATGCGACACCACCTACGATTACCACCTCATCCTCTCTACCGGCAATCTGATTTCTGCAACTCACCTTCCATGCTCCCTGCTCCTTATTTACTTGTTGCTCACATCCTTATCCATCACCAACCTAGCCATGCATCCCTACTAAACCTGACAGTCTGTAATCCTTGCAACACCATCACTGACCCAAGCCAATTTCTGCGGCCAATAACCCTACTGGGCATCCACCTGCTAAACCACCCGCTAGCTAAGGGTGCAACATTTGCACCAGAACCATTTACAGAAACCTAGAGACCATTTAGTAATCGGTTCAGTTTTGGTTTGAAATTTGACACCGTTTACCAAAATCAGACCAAACCATTTAAACCATTGGGTTACACCGGCTAAACACCAATTAAACCGAATAAAGTGTATACCATTTATTCCCTAAAAGCTAAACTAATAAAACCTAATCTCGTTTCCTATATTATTGATATTTGATTTACAAGACAGTAGACACCAACCCTAACCCCAACCCCAATTAATATACTATTTTCCAAAGAAGCTAACCCTAACCCCAATTAATATATTATTTTCCCAAGAATCCAACCCCAACCCCAATTAATAAATTATTTTTCTAAGATCCAACCCCAATTCCCAAAGGCCTAAACTATAAAACCAAAATGATAAAACTGAAAAACACAATAGGCATTAACCATTACTCCATTAGGCAAATCAACATTACAACATTTTTTTTAATTATGAAAAAATGATTAATAACCGATGCTTTAAACAATTTATAAACCGCAAGCAAAATCGATTAATGAAAGACCGTTTAAAAACTGGTAAACCAAAATCGATTACTAATCAGTTCTGGTTTCAATTTTGACACTATTTAGTTAATCGGTTCGGTTTTGGTTTTACCCTCTTATAGATCACACCGCACCGGACTGGACTATCAAACTAATTATAAACCATTTAACACCCTCATTGCCAGCCCAGTTTGTAAGCCCTCACCAATGGGGGCTTACGTGTTGGTATGGATAGGGCATCAGGGGAAGTATTGGCAGTTTGTGATTCGGACACTTTAGCTCTATCTCTATTCTATGGTAGGTGCATGTGGGATGGCAATGATGTTTAATCCATAGGCAGATTCACACACTTATGTATAAAGGTGCGGGGGCCACCAAACCTTTCTATAGCACATTGTAAACTTAAAAACCAGACCAAAGTTATTGAATTGAATGCATGCATATGTTTATGCATTGTTTTATTTGCTCATTGAGCCGTGATGTGTGCTCACCCTTTCAACGTCGAATATTTTTAATTGATGATGCAGGTACTACTGTGGAAGATTACGTGAATGCATCGTCGTATGGACACATAGCGGCTATGGACATAGAAGCTATAGAAGATGCGCATGATCTTTCATGCAAGTACACTCTCTTGAGCCAGACTACCTGTGCCTGGGTCACTCGAAGACTCTCAGCAAGACTAGCCACTTGTCCATCAGTCGCACATTGGGCTTCTCGAATCTCACGTAGTAATGCCATCATACCATCTAATGGAGGATGTGAAGGACCAACAGAGTGAGAAGCCCGAGAAGGGCCAGCTCCTGTAGAGTGTTGTGGTGATGAAGGAGGTATGGCATCCACATCCATGTACATCCGATCATCATCCTCCTCATCATCACTCTCGTCTACCTCTGTTGCTGCCACTGCTATCGCCTCTGTATCTGCTACTGCCACCCGAGTGAGAGGATGTCTCATGGCATTCCTCTCGTCATTACTAACCTGTACCTCTCTCATCCTCATCTTGCAAATGGCCTCCCAATCAAGGTCAGCTGAGAAGGTATCTTCATAGATCCTCTCATCTTCCAAGTCCACTTATAGGCGAGAAAGCAGAGTAGAGATCAACCATCCATAGGGTAGGTTACCTCTTGAGTCAGACAATGTGGCTCTATGCATAGTTAGTATGATAATATATGGGAGATAGACAGGTTATCTAGTGCAGATGCAGTACAGTAGGCACTGAGTTAACTCGGAGACCATCTCATAATGTCCACCTTGAGGAATCAGATTATGGTGGATGATCTTACAGTATACCAGTGGCTCAGGATGCAGGTTGACTACCTTCATCTCCCAGCTGTCATCACGAAGAATCTGACTGCATACCTCTGCGTGCATAGAGTGTTAGGAACTGGGACTCCTTTGGTGCATAGTAGACCAATGGCCCATCATTGGAAATGCCTAGGAGGTCAACCAACTCCTGACAGTTGAAGGAGATAGGAACCCCTTTCACCCAACTAGTAATCCAAAGCTCTCTACCCCTATCTACATCCTCTGGATCACCCTCTACCTATAGGTTGCAGTAGAACTGCTTTACCAAGTCTGAACGGGTGCAACCCTCGTATAGGATCATGGGAAGCCAGTCCATATCACCAAAAGTCCTCTCCACAGCAAATAGGGCTAAGTGGGCTAAATTAACACACCGATCCCCTTTTACCTTTTTTCGATGAAACCATGGATATTGTACCTTCGCTTCGATGGACTTAAAGCGATGAGGGTCATGGACTCGGGGAACCTTGGTGCGAACCATGATAACTGCGAGAAAAGAGAATAAGAAACAAGTTAGAAAGATACCAATTTAGGCAGCATAACGACGTGAAATAGAAAAAAGCCTCACTTTTCACCCAAACACTTGGGCAATAGGACTTACATGAGGTACAAACCTTCTTACAACGATTAATCAACAGAAAATGACCACCAATCAAATAGAATTGAAGAAATTTTGAAATTTGGGTCTTTCACCAAATTCTACGTTAAAATTGGGATTTTCAAAATTTCTACCAAATCAACCGATGAAACTCGAATTTTCTTGAGGGCTTTCATCCGTTGGGTAGCTAATAGCAAGGACCATCAATAAAAATCAATTTTTACGGTTAAGAAGATACTAATTTGAAGAAAACTCTATACATAGCAAAAACCTATTTAGAAAAATAGAAAATAAGAGAAAAGAGTAGAGAACATACCTTGAAGAATGGGATGGATGTTGTCAATCGATGGACAATCACCAAGTTTGTACGGTTGACACTGTAGCAACCCAACGGTGGCTAGCTGAGTTGAGACCGTAGGAAGGAAAGTATGAATGAAAGGGAAAAATCTCAAAAACAAGTTTAAAACCTGATTTTTGAATCGTACGGTTGCACAATTCGACTAAAACAGTCGACCGTACCATCAAATTTATGATCGACCATAGGGTCTCATGAAGTTGATAGGGTTCGTATGGTCGAACCTATGGTCACGTTACATGTGACCGTACGACATCTACCATACGATTGATTGTTGTCTGTTTTTTTTACTTTGTTAGACCTATTGCCTCATAATTTTGTTTTCTTCTCTCTCTTTCCAAAGTGGGACTAACAAAATATTACCATTCTATCTTGTCTCACATGTGTAGCATTCCCAATACTATTGCACCCAGAAATTTAAATGGCTGGGCGTAGATTAACCAAAAGGAGATAGAATGCAAACCTACCTCCACCACCTATGGACGTCAATGACAATGAAGGTCAGGAAGGATAAGAAGGAAATGTTGGGAATCAAAATGATGCGCCTCAGGATGTTTACACCCAGGCCAACCCAACTAAATTACCTACACCACCTATAGATTTGGCCACTGTAGTGATGAATTTGGCACAGCAAGTGCAACAGATATAGCAAATGCAAACGAACATGCAGGCTACTACGGGAATTGCTTCCCCAGCTGCTACCACAACACCGATACCTGCAGGGCAAGCTAGTACTGTACCAGGGGGTAGCAATACTGTGCCTCAAGCATTTGCTATGAACAACACGGTAATCCAAGCACCTCAAACACCAGTTGTACAAGCTCAAGTGCAGAATCCTGAAGCACCGCAAGGCGGGTATAACCAAGGTAACTATCAGTACCAACCGCCCATGTATGGAGCATATGCACAAAATCAGCTTGACCACTCCAGGCTGATCGATTATTTTTTGAAGATGAAACTGAAGGAGTTCACAGGCAAGCCGTCAAATCCATTGTGGCCAACACACTGGATTGATGAGATGGAAAGAAATTTCATGATGATGACTATTAATGAGGAAGAGAAAGTGTTATGTGCCACTTTTATGCTGAAAGGAGATGCACACCATTGGTGAAAATCCACTCGAGGTTATCTATGGACAAAGCACACCCAACTAACCTAGGCTATCTTCAAAGAAGCCTTCTTCGAGAAGTATTTCCCTAGGAGTTTCAGGAATCATATGGAAAAATAATTCTTGAGCTTACATCAAGGACAAATGTCTGTAGACGCTTACCAGCAGCGTTATGAAGAGTTGTTCTTCTTTGCTCCATCTATCTTGCAAGAGGAAGATACCAAAACCCAAAGGATTGTTATGGGACTTAGGGGAAGCATCCGAGAGCATTAACTGGGACTAAAAAAAAAAGATATATAATGAAGCCGTACAGATTGCTCGAGTATTAGAATCGAGCCAAAGGGAGAGTTACTTTGCTCAAAACAAGGGTATCAAGAGGCCGAATGGAAACACATTCAACGGAGGGAACTCAAAGACATTTAAACCCTTCCGCACTCAAGGCAAACGGTGGCTCCTCTCCTTCCTTCCTTAGCTCTTTCTCCTTCTTCTATCTCTTTCTCCTCTCTAGGGTTTGTGAGAATCAATGAAAGAGTTCTAAGGAGGTTTAAGGGCCCTTAAATAGACTAGGATAGAGTTTAGGAAGTTTTCTTACGTTAGGAAAGTCCTGAGGCTCGAGATTTAGAAAGTGGGACCCGTAAAGATCCATTTTTGGATCTAACCAGTCTGCCCGCGCAGACATACCGGTCGACCAGTACCATCGACCGGTACCATAAACCGATATGAGAAATATCATACTTTAGGTCCATTTTCGTATCTGATTGTCATCCGCTCATCCCATCTGGCCCGATGATGATTGGAAGACCTATTACGACATGAATTAAAGGTTTAGATCGGGTTCATGGAGTGCGGGTCTTACAACTCCCCCACCCTTAAAAGAAATTTCGTCCCTGAAATTTGCATGTAGGTTTTACAACTCCCCCACCCTTAAAAGAAATTTTGGCCTCGAAATTTGTATGTACCTTGTTCATCGAAAAGGTTAAGGTATTCCTTTCGCATCATGTTCTCTTCCTCCCAAGTGATTTCTTCTATATCTTGGTTTTTCAATGCACTTTGACATAATGGATATCCTTGCTTCGGAGATGTTGTACCTTTCGGCTTGTGAGCATCACAGGTACCACTTCAAATGTCAATTTCTCTGTCAAGTCTGGTGGGTCTGCTGTCAACATGTGTAATGGATCCCTGACATACTTCTTCAATAAAGAAACATGAAACACATCATGAATGCTTGACATGGATGGTGGTAAAGCCATTTGATATGCCACATTACCACGTCTGGTCAAAATCTCGTATGGTCCCACATACCTGGGGCATAGCTTTCTCTTTTTACCAAACGGTTTTAGACCTCGCACAGTTGTTATCTTCAAGAACACCTTATCACCCACTGTAAACTCCAGATCTCGACGTCGGTTATCTGCATAGTGCTTTTGTCGAACTTGAGTTGTCTTCACTCTTTCCTTGATTTGATCAATCGCTCGACAAGTTTCTTCTATAAACTTTGGTCCTACAATCCTTCTCTCTCCCACCTCATTCCATAATAGAGGTGTACGACATTTCTTCCCATAGAGTGCCTCATATGGAGCCATCTGGATTGTATCCTAGTAACTATTGTTATAAGTAAACTCGATAAGTGATAGTTTCTCGTCCCAAGCTCCTTTGAAATCTAGGACACACGCTCAGAGCATATCTTCTAAGATTTGAATAGTTTTTTCTGACTGCCCGTCTGTCTGAGAATGAAAAGCTGTACTAAACTTCAACTTGGTTCCCATGGGTTTCTGTAATCCTTCACAGAACTTTGATGTAAGACCCGCACTCCGTAAACCCGGTCTAAACCTTGGTTTTGTGTCGTGACAGGTCTTCCAATCATCACCGGGCCAGACGGGATGAGCGGATGACAATTAGGTATGAAATCGGACCAAAGATGACCAATTAAACCTGATTTCAGGTTGACCGGTCGATGGTACCGGTCTTGGTACCGGTCGATCGGTATAGTCTGCGCAGCAAAGTGCGAAAAGCCAGAAATTGACTTCTGAGGGTCCCACTTTCCTGATTTCGAATCCTAGAAGTTTTCTAATCCTAGTAGGGTTACTAAACCCTACATCTAACCTATAAATACACCCTTAAGCCTCCTCAAATCCTTTCCATTGTCTCTCGCAAACCCTAGAGAAGAGGAAGAGGTTGGAAAGGAGAAGAAGCTAGGAGGAAGAAGAAGGTGCCACCATTACCGTTCGACGAAGCTCACGCTACGCCAATAAACGGTAAGTGTTTTAACTATTCTTCTTATCCTTTGTTATTTGTGTGGGTGGATCAATACCATGCAAAGTAGGTATTGATCTAAAACCCTAAATTGGCCAATAAACCCTAAGTTGCCGTCAAACCCTAGATTTGAGTTTCGAGATGATATTCATCGAAACAAGACTTGAATGAGTTGGGAATAACTCTAACTCCAAGTTTAGACTTAGAATGGATAGGAGAAACCCTGAAAATCCATGTAGAGTGATCGACGAAAGTCGACAAATCAAGTGTATGGTCTTCCGGAGACATACCGGTCGACTATACCGGTTGACAGTCTGTTCACAGTGTTGCGACCGGTACGGTGAGACCGGTCAGCTCTGAAAGACTGGTCTTGGATTTTTGTTGGTTTCCGACCAACATGAAACCCTAAGAAAAATATTCTAATGAAACCCTAATAATGTTGTAGGACTTTGTGACATATCATTTGGATCTTGCGACGTGGAGCAAGCTAACAAACGAGCGTCAGGTAAGGGAATCTGACCTAAACCTAATAATTAAGGGACAGTAAATCTTTGTTAATCACTTGAATAAATATGATGTGATGTTTGTGCATATTCACATGCCATCCTTTACTTTCAATTATTATTATTGTTCATGCATTGTTAGGATGTGATTGTTAGGCATGTCATTGTTTTCGTTAGTGTGTGGAGTGGGGCATGGGCCTGGGATCGCTCTTCACATTAGCACCTTTTGTAGTATTCTGTCTTAACATGCTCGGTACGGGTGGGGCATCAGGGGAAGGTCGTGGTACGGTGGTCTCCGATATTGATGTTGTCCCAGCCACTGTTATGTGGTACTGTGGTCTCTGAGTCGACGTTGGCTTGTCCACGATGCTTTAGCTCTATCTCTATGCCATAGGGAGTTATGTTGGGATAGGGTCTACCTGCGTTATGTTTCTATCCTAGTGGGTTAGTTGCGGATAAGGCATCAGGGGAGGTGTGGGAATGCCTTAGCTCTATCTCTATGCCGTAGACGGCTGTGCTGGGATAGAACATACATTGATGACATATAGGATTGGTTAGTTGCGAGCCCAGTTTGCGAGCCCTGGCCAGTAGGGGCTTAGGTACTGGTATGGGTAGAGTATCAGGGGAGGTACGTGGGTATCTTAGCTCTATCTCTATTCCATGATGGGTGCATGTGGGCCAATGGGGGTGTGAACCATGAGGTGCCACACACTCGTGTATAGAGGTGCGGGGGCCACCAAACCTTTCTATAGGACATTGCAAACTTAAAACCAGACCACAGCATAAAACTGATTGTTACTCATGCATAATATTGTGAAATTGTCTGATTGTCTTACTGAGCTAAGTTGTGAGCTCACCCTTTGTGTACACATTGTTTTTAGATGTTGATGCAGGTTATACTGTTGATGACTACGTGAACGCTCCAGCGTATGGAGGTGTTGCTGCTCTGGATATGCAAGCAGGAGAGGACGAGCATGACGCTTCATGCGAGTGCCCTTTCTGCGTGTACCTTTGATCGGATTTTATTTGTTTCTTTTATTTATTTTCTGTTGGATTAAATGGATGTACGGATATTATTTTATGTGTTTGAATTTGGATAATTGGATATTTATTTAAAGTTATCAATAGATTCTCAGTTCATTCTATTTAAAGTCTTCCGCTGTACTATTTATATTCTGATTGTGGTTATGTGTAATGGTTTGTGTGAACGGACACGGCCTATTCGAGATCCTGGTGTGAACCGTTGGTTCAATGGCGGTTCACTCACACCATTCTGGTTGGATCGGAATTGGGGTGTGACATTTGATGTAAAACGGGGATCTCTGTCAGATACTATACTCTCTGGGACGCCATGAAATCTGACTATATTATCCACATATAGCTTGGCTAGCTTGTCCATGGTATACTGAGGTCTGACAGCGATGAAGCGAGCTGTCTTGGTAAGTCAATCGACTATAACCCATACTGCATCCACTGACCTTGGTGTCAAGGGTAGGCCAGTGACGAAATCCATTGTGATATAATCCCACTTCCATGCTGGCTCCAGTAGTGGTTGTAGCAAACATGCGGGTCGCTGCCTTTCTGCTTTAACTTGCTGGCAATTCAGAGATTGGAATACGAATTGAGCTACACCCGCTTTCATACCCCTCCACCAATATAGTCTTCTTAAATCATGATACATTTTGGTGCTTCCTGGATGTACCGAATATGGGATATAATGAGCTTCTGTCATAATTCTATATACATTTTGGTGCTTCCTGGATGTACCGAATATGGGATATAATGAGCTTCTGTCATAATTCTATCTCTGATATTTGAGTTCCCACTCTCAGGTATACATAATCATCCACGATACCTAAGTACCTTGTCTAAATCCAAGGTAAAATCAGGGTTGCTTTTACCCTTCTCTAGATCTTTTTGCACAGTCTTGAGGTGTGGATCCTGTAGGATTGCTACTTGGACCTCATCTATGAGATTCGATGTGATCTTCAAAGCTACGAATATCAATGTAAACTTATGAATTAAGCACTGTTCCACTGGATCTCATGCAGTTTCTAATATATGCTCTTTATCATTCTCTATTGAGCCTGAGGCTGCAGCACACAGTGCAGCGTTTGTACTAGGTCCTGCCTCAGGTTTCAATGCCCACTTTCTGCTTAGGGCATAAGCCACGATGTTTCCTTACCCGGATGGTACTGGATGTCACAATCATAATTTTTTAATAGCTCCAGCCATCTCCTCTTTCTCATATTCAGGTCCTTCTGAGTAAAAAGGTAAGTCAAACTCTTATGATCCGACTTGATAAAAAACTTTTCACCATAAAGGTAGTGCCTCCAAATCTTAATTGCATGAATGACCGCTGCTACTCCAGATCATGTGTAGGATAGTTCTTCTCATGCTCTTTCAACTGTCCTGATGCGTAGGCAATCACCTGTTCTCCTTGCATCAATACACATCCAAGACCCCACCCTGAGGACATCCATATATAGGGTGAACGGCAAGCCTGGTGCTGGGATGGTCAAGATAGGTGCAGAGACTAGTCTTGTCTTCAGATTGAAGCACTTCTCACACTCATCTGTCCATATGAACTTTTCTCCTTTCTTGGTTAGCCTGGTAAGTGGAACGGCGATTCTTGAGTAGTCTTCCACGAATCTTCTATAATAACCAGCCAATCCAAGGAAACTACGAATCTCTGCAACTGATTTCGGTGCATCCCATCCTACTATATGTCACACCCCATTTCTGCACTATTCAGAATGGTGTGATGAACCGCTAATAAACCAACAGTTCAACCAGGATCTCTAATAGGCTGTATCCTGGTAGACTAAACCATACACCACCACAACCATAATCAGAATAAATACACAATAGCGAAAGTTTTAATATTTAATGAACTGTGGAATCTAACTGTGATAATCATAAATAAAATATCAAATTATGTTGTATCAATCGAGACATAAGTAAATAAAATATCAAATTACATTTCCTTAATAGTTCAAATAAAATCTAATCGAAAACGCATGAGTTGTACTCGCATGAGGAGTCATGCCTCTCCACTACGTCTTCAGCCTCCATTGCAGCAACGTGCCCGTACACAGAAGCATTCATATAATCTTCCACAGTGGTACCTGCATCATCAATAAAAATATTCGATGTCGAAAGGGTGAGCACACATCACGGCTCAGTGAGAAAACAAAACAATGCAACAAACATATGCATGCATTCAATTCATATCTATGGTCTGGAATTTAAGTTTGCAATGTGCTATTGAAAGGTTCGGTGGCTACCTCACCTCTATACACGAGTGTGTGAAATCGCCCAATGAAAACGGCACTGTCGACCCCACATGCACCCAATATGACACAATATACCCTCATGAAAATAGCATGGCAGTACCGGTTGCCTCATACCAACAAGTAAGCCCTTGCTGGCGAGGGCTTGCAAACTGGGCTCGCTCGCAACTAACCAATCTTAATGTCAATCAGTGTATCCAATGCCTCACCCCAGCATCCCTCAATACATCCATAGAGATAGAGCTAAGGCCCCCCGGCAGACTCAAAGACTACATGGTCCGAGACCACCTCCCCTGATACCCTACGACGTAATAGTTCTGCTAAGGTAATGGTGATACGACGATGTTAGTGGACAAGACTTGTATAGAGCTATGACACAATATACCCAATGAAAATGGCATTGAAGTACCGGTTGATACCATCCCCTATCCGCATCAAGTACACTAACCAAACACAAACATTCACATGCCTATTCCTATCATCATCATCATCATCATGTTATAAACAACAAAGTAAATATGCATGAAGAGTAATAATAAAAATATTGGATGACATGTTGAATGCACATTACAAGTATACACGCATAGAATCAGTCATGGCATTGGACTCAAGAAATAAAATAGTTTATTATTAGCCAATTAGTTTAGGTCTTGTTCCCTCACCTTTGCTTGAGTGTAGATCCTCTTTCAAGCTTTAAGAATCACTTTTATATCAATAGGAAAACCTAACAAGTCGATAGATTTTAGTTAGAAATCATTTCGATAATTTTAGGCTTGCTGTTAAGTGAGGGTCGCAGGGTGGGTCGCATGTAGGGTAGCAGTTTACTACGACCCCCAGGGTAGGGTCGATGCCAGGGTCGGATGTTCCATCGACCCTGGGTGCGACCACCCCATTCCTGGACTTCCCGAATGCTATGGGTCGATCCTGTAGTCTGGTAGGGTCGATTCCCAATCGACCCCACGTGCGACCCCCCGTGGTTTGAGTCGAGAATTTCATTCTACAGTCCATTCTTTCATGTTTGGGTCCTATGGCTTACTTCCACAATCCATTCTATGCTTGTTCTATGGCTTAAAACTCTAGGTTTCTTCCTTACTTTGCCTACCATGATTTCCTCCACGGATTTCATTGAAATCCTCCCATGGATGGATGATTTGGGTTTCTCTTAAGTCATACCATCTTCATGAACTATTCTAAGGTCTTAAATCATTAATGGAAACATATCCATACTTTAGGTTTGTTGAGATTCAGAGGTTTCTCTAAATTCTTCACTTTATTCTTCTTCTCCAACTTTCCTTCTCTTCTCCTTCTCTTCACTTTCTCTCACTTTTAATTAGGGTTTTAAAAGGAGTGAAAGAGGCTTAGGAACGTCCTATTTATAGAGGAGAACCTCACAAAATAATTCTCATTGAGATTAGGAAAGAATCCCCTTGAAATTTGGAAAGTTTCCTATTTATGGTTTCTATCGGCAAAGAGGGGGTGAATGAGGGGGTCGATGATCCCGTCGACCCTCAGGTCTAAGTTGTCCGACCCCCAGTTAAAATATCAGGGGTCTGACTTCTTAATGAGGGGGGTCGACCCTGCCTATCTGATATGCGACCCTGCCCTCCATTTTATTATTTTTGGGTCAGTTTAATACCTGGTTTCGCTATTTCCTTCACGGACTTGGTCCAATTGGCTCGACCATGATAGGTAGACCTGGTACAAGGTGGTAAGACCGGTTAGTTTGATATGGGTCTTATACTATAGCTGCGATCTTGCTTTGATCTACCTTGATACCGTCTGTAGATACTATGTGACCCAAGAAGGCCACTTTTTTCAGCCAAAATTTACACTTCTCGAACTTGGGGTAAAGCTTCTCCCTTCACAGTCGTTGTAGGGCTGCTCTCAAGTGTGTTGCATGAGCCTCCCTATCCTTTGAGTAGACCAAGATGTCATCAATGAATATGATGACCGAAGTATCCAACATGTCATGAAACACTCGGTTCATCAGCTCCATGAACAACGCTGGAGCGTTAGTCAACCCGAATGACATTATAAGGAACTCATAATGCCCATACCTTGTTCTGAAAGCAGTCTCCGAAATATCTCCTGCCTTAATCTTCAATTGGTGATACCCTGATCTAAGATCAATCTTCAAGAAAACCTTTGCACCCTGCAACTGATCGAACAGATCATCGATCCTAGGCAAAGGGTATCGGTTCTTGATGGTTAACTTGTTCAACTCTCGGTAGCCGATACATAGTCGTACGCTACCATCCTTCTTCTTTACGAACAATAAAAGTACTCCCATGGCGATATGTTTGGTCGTATGAAACCCTTATCTAGTAGTTCTTGTAACTAGGTTTTTAATTCTTTTAATTTTGTAGGGGCCATCCTGTACGGTGCCTTAGACACCGACACCGACCCTGGCATGTGGTCTATCATGAACTCTGTAGCCCTGTCTAGAGGTAGACCTGGTAGATCCTCTGGAAATACATCTGAAAACTCTCGTACCACATCTAAATCTTACATCTTTAGCACCTCTGCAGCGATGTCGACCACAGTCACTAAGTACCCCACTCCTCCCTTTTCTAAGCATCTCTTAGCTTTTAAGGCAAAGAGGATCAGCTTCCGCTTCCTAGGTAATTTGGTTCCAATGAAGCTAAACTCCTTTCCCTTATCATCCTTAAAAACAAGTTTCCTTTCGCCACATAATAAGCTAGTTGAATGATGGCCTAGTCAATGCATTCCCAAGATGACATCAAAGTTTGCCATCTTGAGTTGAACCAGATTTGCTTCTAGGTTTCGTTCTTCAATACTAACTGAACACGGCCCATAGCATTCATTCAACGCCACTTCTACTCCCACGGAGAGCGAACTATCAAGATTGGGGTTAAGGACTTGACAGGTAACTCCAATCGCTTCCCAAAAGACATAGAAACAAAGGAGTGTGTAGTCCCAGAGTCAAAGAGTACTTTGGCGGGTACACCAGCTATATCTATAGTTCCTAGAATTTACTTATCCCTTAGTTCTACATGCTCATACATAACATAATAAACTACAAAAATAGTAAGGGACGGAATCATACCAGTAACCACATCAGGTGATGCGGTTGCCTCCTCAGTGGTGACTGCAAATACCTTCCCTTGCTGTGGTAGTTGCTTTCTAAGTAGAGTACAGGTCTTTACATAATGGCCCAATTGCTGGCAGTTGAAACATTTGACATTTAGGTTTTGACCAGCAACCTGTGATGGTGGTGATGCAGTAGTATTCCTTGCTAGCACCACAGCAGACTGAGCCCTATATGGGCGGAATGGTCTAGTGTTCCCTCCACCCGAAGTCTCAGTAGCAGGCCTCTTCAGTCCCCTGTTTTTGAAGTTGTCTCTTTGGCTTGATTCAATCACCCTAGCAATCTACACAGCCTCGTTATACACCTTCTTCTCCAAACCCAAGACGTGCTCCCAAATACTTCCTCGCAATCCCATGGTGAACCTACGGGTCTTGGTTTCCTCCTCATGCATGCTTACTGGAGCGAGGAAAAATAGTTCTTCGTACCTCTGCTGGTACGCATCAATAGTCAACTGGGATTGTTGCAGGTTAAGGAATTTCTTCTCCTTTTGATCACGAAAGCTCTTAGGAAAGTACTTATCGAAGAAGGCTCCCTTGAATATTTCCCAACTGATTTGGGTATGCTTCGTCTCCAAGTATGGCCGGATAGAATTCCACCAGGCATTAGCATCTTCCTTGAGAATGTGTGTAGCAAATAACTCCTTCTCATCCTCCGTGCAAGTCATCAGATGGAAGTTCTTCTCCATCTGAGCAACCCACTATGCAGGCCATAGTGATTTTTTGGGTTTCCCTATGAAGGTAGGGGGTTTTAACTTTAAAAACCTATCCACCGCTCGATTTATCACTACACTCCTGCAGCGCCTTCGAGTGGACATGAAAGATGAGATTGCAGTTGAGGACACCATGACGTCAGACATGACTGGGATGCCATTGTCCGGATGAAGATGGACAACTTGTGGATCAGTGATGAGGAGCTAGAGGCTCGTCCTCGTCCACTTAAGAGGGTAGCAGCAGCGGCAGTAGCAACAGCAGCAGCCAATGCGGCTCATCAGAAGAGGCAGAGGATGATGATGATGAGATGGAGGACATTTTGGCACCGGAACCGCAGCCCATACTTGCAGCAGGGACCATCCCAGCCTCCTCCCGATACCGTGATGGGTATGTTTATGGAGATTCGGGATGCCCAGCGCAAGATGAACCATGACCTAGGGCGCCTCTCTCGCAGCCTCAGATTCACGCAGCAGCAAGTACACTGGCTCAGGGTCACATATGAGCGTGACTATGACATTGCTGACCTTAATCCTCCCATGCCCCCAATCCCATGATAGATCACTTTATTTTTCTCTCCACTTAGTACATTGACTTTTATAACAGGGTAACTATCCGGTTTGTGGACTGTACCCTGTAGCACAATTAACTTTTACTCTTTGGATGTCTATGATTATTATTTTATTTTTTTTGCCTGTTTAACATGGTTTTCTATCTAGAGCATGACTGATCATTAAGTTCTTATTTCAGTATGGTATGTTATGCTCTTTCTTATTTGGTCTCAGGCATCAAACAGGTGCTTAAGGTGTGTTTTTATTAACACTTTTAAATTCTTCTTATCTCAATTCATTCATTCTGTTAGGTGCAAATATGGTCTGTTGGATAGAGCCTAAGAGCTCTGATACCAAGTTGTCACACCCCAATTTTGGCTGAACCAGAAGTGTGAATGAACCATCACTGAACCAACAGTTCACACCACGATCTCAATAAGACCGTGTCCATTCATACAAACCATTGCACATAACCATAATTAGAATATAATTAAATACAGCGAAAGTCTTAAATTAAATGAACTGAGTACTTCTATTGATAAATAAATTATCCAATTATTCAAAATATTAAAACATAAATAATTATCCTTACATCCCAATTATAAATCCAACTGAAAATAAATAAAATAAACAAATCAAATATCCTAGAGGTACACGCAGAAAGGGCACTAGCATGAAGTGTCATGCTCATCCTCCCCTGCTTGCACTTCCAAGGCAGCAGCACCTCCATATACTAGAGCATCCATGTAGTCCTCCAAGTATAACCTACATAAACATCTAAAAATAGTGTGTACACAAGGCTGAGCTCACAACTTAGCTCAGTAAGAAAATCAGACAATGCAACAAACGTCATGCATGAGTAACATTCACATTATGGTCTGGTTTTAAGTTTGCAATGTGCTATAGAAAGGATTGGCGGCCACCGCACCTCTATACACGAGTGTGTGAATCCGCCTGTAAGCACCCCATTTTTGTCATCCCCAGCATAAGTGAATCCTTATGACAGGTTTCTGGTTTTTAATTCAAGGATTTGTGATTCTTTAAAGAGCCCCACAGCAGAGTCATGGGCTATTATCTACTTGGATGTATAGGTCGTGAAATTATCTTCAAATTGAGACCGGAATCACCCAATTCTGACATCAAACAAGGAAGGTATCACAGTTGTAGTCGGTTTGAAGGTGCAGGGGCGTTTATGTAATTATCATAGGATGCATGCATAAATTATCGCTGAACTTCAAATCATCATATCTTGATCATCCGATATCTAAATCATATGATTCAAGTACCACTATCCCTTATTTTCAGTCATTTCCAAAGTGGACGTAAAAAATCCTGGGTAAAGGTCACCGATGGGTCCCATGCAAGCTTTCATGCAGAATTATCGATAGAACTTCAATTCTTCATATCTTTGTCGTTCTACGTCCGATTCAAATGATTCAAGGGCCATTATTCTTTATTTTTGGTGTTCTGCAAAGTGGACGTGAAAAATTTGGTACAGAAATCTCCGAAGGGTCCCATGCAAAATTACATGTTGAAATGGTCGTTTAATCTTTAAAAATTTATATTTTGGTCACCCCACATCCAAATCAGTTGATTTCAGTTTCAATATGTTCCATTTTTTAGTGCTCTATAAAGTGGATGTAAAGGATTTTAGGCAGAGGTCTCCGAAAGATCCCATGCAGAGTGGTTAGCCGAATTATCGTAAATTGGCCTGTTTAAACTTTAGAAATTCATAAGTTGGCCATTTTACTTCCAAATGAGGTGATTCAAGCTCTAGTATTTCTCATTTTTACTGTTCTACAAAGTGAACATAGAAAATTTAGGGTAGAAACTGTCAAAAAATTCCATGCGGAATGACGACAGAATTGGCCTATGAAATGATAGAGAGAGTAAATCCAGCTCAACCCAACTTAATCCAACTCAATCTTGGCCCAAACCCAGTCAACCCATGTCAGTTTAGCCAGACCAGTCCAATCCAAATTAGTTTAAACCTATGTGTACAAGTACATGCATATTATACTATATTATGTATATATGTTATATATATGGTTACACATAATATGACATGTACACATACAATATGTATAAATATACATATATGGAGTGGGAGAGAGAGCCATGGATGTGAAAAGAAAGAAGGGGTGATGGGTCGGCTTTAGGAAATAAGAAAAAAAAAGGAAGAAAAAAAATCTAAAAAGGAGAAAGAGAGAGATCGAGAGATTAATAGAGGGAGTAGGTAGCCGAAAAAAATAAAAAAATAAAAAAAATGGAGTAGGGAACTCCGATGAAAAAAAAAAAGAAACAAAGAAAGGAAAAAAAATAAAGGAAGAAGAAGTGGAGAGGAAGATAAGGAAAGGAAGAAGAGAAATTGAGAGAAGATGGAAAGAAGAAAAAAAAGGAAGGTGGGAGATGTAGAGATTGAGAGAAAAGATGGAAAGAAAAAAAAATTTCAGAAAGATTGGGAAGGGAGAATTTGGAAAAGGAATGAAGAAAGGATATCTAGAAGATGGAGAATTTGGGGGATTGGGAAGAAAAAAGGAAAGAAATTGAGAGAGACCGAATAAGGGAGGAAGAGAGTCCGAACAAAAAAAGGGAAGGACGTTAGCAATAGGAAAAAGCCGAGAGAGAGAGGAAAAACAAAAGAAAAGGGAGAGAAGAGAAAGCCGTGAGAGAAAGGACAAAAAGGAGAGAGAAGAAGAAGAAAGGAAGCTGCAGAAAAAGAAGAAGAAAGATAGAGAGCTAAGAGAAGCAGGAGAAGAAGAATAAGGAGATACGAGGTAAGCTTCATTAACCACTTTCTGCTATTTTTTTTAAAAGAAAATCTTGCTACTGCCTGCTACATTCTATCATCGCAACCACACATCAACACACCTCCATTCCCTCGGTCAGCCAGCACCATCGATTGCCTTTTCAATACTCACACCTACTGCACCACAAACCCCCCACATACATCTATTCCCCATGGCCAGATCTTCACCGCCAAAACACTCCACCTCACCCCATGCTTGACACCTGTGCAAGCAACCTGTCAACACCACCTAATGCCATCTTCACACTCTTCCTATAACCCATGACCGACAAACCCAACCTGTCCTCCTTAGTTTCCAGCAGCCCCAACCTACTCCAACACCTTACACACCATTTACCACCTGTACGGTTACAACCTCAACCACTTCCCTCACTACTCTTCTCATTCTACATCCAAATTAACATCACCCCAACTCCACCGACCATGCACCTTATCCCCACTCCCAAATCTGATCCGAACCATTATCATGGTCACATTGAATTTGATTCTTTAATCCATTTTATTTGATCATATGGACGTGATTCTATCCGTTTAGTTTGGTTTAAATTTTTGAATTTGATTATTTTTTTAAATTGAATTTGATTGGTTGAATGTCGAAATTATTTTGATCAACTGGTGATACATCTGATCCTTGGATGTTTAATTTTTCGATCATGTGATGATATGAATTATGCCATGATTTTGAAATTTAATGTGATTAATCCAACCATGATTTGGAGTTCTAATGTGATCGATCCAATCATGATTTGGATTTCTAATATGATTGATCCGACTATGGCTAGAATTTTTATGTGTTTGGTCCAGCTACATGCTTGAGTCTTAAGGTGATTGAGCTGACCATGTGCTTGAATTTTAATGAGATTGAATATGGACCATCGATTTGGAATTTTTATGGATCATTGATCTGAAGCTTTGATTTGAAGTAAATATGGATCATTGATTTTGGGATTTTATGGACCATTGATCTCGGGATTTTGATGTGAAATAAATATTGAACCATTGACCTTAGGACTTTTATAGACCATTGATCTTGGGATTTTGATGTGAAATAAATATGGACCATTGATCTTCGAATTTTTAATGATTAAATCTAGATCGTAGATTCGT
>JAMYWD010000194.1:0-25000 GCA_028583415.1 Protea cynaroides
AAGGAGATTTTGAAGTCCAAACTCATGTCAATGTGTAATTGCTATTCAGTAACATTGTTCTTTACTTCTTTCTTTTATTGGAATTGTTTATATTATTCTGTTATCTTTATTTATGATATCTGAATAATTTAGTAATGACTTATTGAATTAGTTAGATTAATATTAATTGCTAGATCTAAAATCTGTGATACGTAATCGTCCTGGTTCTAATCACAAGTAGCAAACGGTGGTAGATGATTATGCCTAAGTTTACATCTCATCATTGTGAATAAGATAACTTAAGTTAAATAATCCTCACTTGTGTGTGATTATTGCTTAGATTGATCTATTTTCTACTCTTTTAATGCTACAATTGAATTAAACATTGAGAGTTTATTCAGTGTTGTTCGATGGTTAGATATCTCTGAAGAACTTATTTCAAAAGATATATTTAAGGAAAAACTTGAGTAACAGAGCGTATTGTATCTAGGGTCTTTAATTCTAATTGAGAGGAAGAGATTAACATTGCGATTAATTTCTCATTGCATGTGTGGGTAGATATTGAACCAAGACTGAATATTTTCATCTAATTATTTTTATATTTAAATTTTATCTGTTCACTTTCAATTTGATTCAACCAACCCCCTTCTTTATTGTATTTGCTTAACATTAACTAATATATTTAGTTTGACTAGAATATAAATTCTAATCAATTCATTCTCTGTGGGATCGATATTTACTTACCCAGGATACCATTTGTTAATCAGGTCAGTAAAGAAATACTTAATTAAAATTGGTGCAATCGACACGCTACCAGATACAACATGAGCAAGAGTGAATTGCAAGTGTCTAATATAATCTATTATAAAATCGTTTTAGAAGCAAAATGATAAGAAATGAGTATAGAATAATAATGGCGACATATGATTCCACAAACAAAGGGACTTCATCTTACCTGGTCAAGAAACATTGGCACTACAGGCATATTTCCATGGGTAATAGGAGGCACGGTTAAAATCTGACCAAGGGCTAAAGATTTGCTAACTTGCACAAAACCATTGCATAAGTTATTGAAGCAACCAATCTTTAGAGACCCATCTCTACCTATTTAATTAAAAACGAATATTGGGCAATAGAAATACATTCAATCCAAAACAAGTTTAGATCAAAGCTGAGGCAAATTGGGAACGGATCTTTGTTTGACTTACTGTCCAATGCCCAAAAATATGGGTTTTGTTGTCACCATATACCTTAGGATTCACCTGGAAAAAGAATAATTGCACTTTAGATGTTAGAAATTATCAATTATAACTCAAAAAATTCAATTATTTCTGAAGAGAAACATAGATGGTAGACATGCAATTATAATCTTGACCAGAAGACTATATAAGTTTGAAAAATAAAAAAAAGAAGAAGAAGAAAAGAAATAGACTTTGTAATGGGTATTGCATTAAGGAGTGCAGATCCTCTCCCCACCTATTCACTCCATACCCTTAGGGTAGTAGGAGCCATGGATGGGGTTTGGGTCTCACCTCCGGAGATTTATTAATGGATCCTAAAGGTGTGGGGTAATTAACACATGGGGAGAGAATCCAGATTTACATTAAGAAGACAAACGTAGAAGTATGCCAACCCAAATGCGCTAGGGATTCAGAATCTGATTTTGTCAAAATTATATGGAATTAGCTTGAACCTTAAAAAATCTAATTTTTGAACAAAATCAAAACCATTCCATTTAAAAAAAAAATATTCTCTCCAGCCACTGGACATCCTGCCAACGGCTGATGCTCAAACAACCCCCATACCCATGTATGGGTAAGCATGGTGATTGATTCTCTATGCAGCTGAACTGTCCAGTGATTCTAGAGGATCCAATTCCTTTGATGCCAGACGAACCGTAAAACCATAAATAAGAAACATTATTATTTAAGTGTTTTAAAAAAATTAGCAAAGGGACAGATAGAACTGACATGCCATCCAAATTGTATATGGTTTAGTCCACCTTCAACCCACATCAAAGCTCCACTATATTGATTAAGAGAGTGTAATTGGGGAGTGTGCACAGTCAATGTCGCTGAAGCTCCATGATACTTCACGTTTGCTTCTTTCAGTTGATAGCTTACAAACTGAGTAAAGATTTTACCAATTGGTCATCCATTAATTATTTACTGACCATGGGTAGGTCTTAACTTATATTTCAAAACTTACGTGTGTTTTACCGGGACCCTCATTTAAGAATTGGTGAATATTTCCAGAATTATTTGAGAAGGATTTCCACCTTATTAAATCTTCTTTAGTTGTCCTTCTAATGGGAGCTGTCCCTGATGGGCAACCCCCACCTTGCAGTTGGAGATAAAGATGTTCTACTATTGATGGAGAAATTTCTTTAGGAATCTCTTTAGGAATCAAAGAGCTCATCTGAAATTTTGATCCAATCTAAGTCTTGTTAACAATTGAAAAAATGGATCCATATATAATTAAATATGATATAAAATTTACCATACCCTATATATCCTATACCTCGGGTTTGTGGTTTTATACCTCGGGTTTGTGGTTTTTTAGTAAAGGGTTGTCAAAGGCTGGTTGTCTGTAGAAATCAACACAGTTGTAGATTTCGCCTGTTCCGTCTGTAAAACAAACCATCTACCATTAACCAATTGCCAAAAATAGGAACCTTGCAATTTTGAATAAATATGTTGATCGATCAATCTATATGTACCTTGATACTCTTCACTGGAGGCTTGTTGAGATGTTTGAGTTGTCTCTCGAACTCAAGATCTTCTTCCATGGAAAGGCTTCTTCTTCCATAGACTCCATTAACGTTAAAAGAGATCTCTTCACATTTAAAGGCTGAGATATGATCAAAAGTGATCTCTTCACATTTAAAGGCTGAAAGCATGATTATGCACAAAAAAATTTAAAAACAAAATATTTATTTTTTTTTGTTAATAATCCTTATTAAAATATTTTTTAATTAAAAAAATTAATTAAATAAGATAACCATTACTTAAGCAAAAGAGGAAATTAACGAAAGTTGTCTTCAACCAACTAAAAAACAGAATGTCTAAACTTGTAAAATTAATAATTGTGGTTTAGACTCCGGAGAATAAAAAGCATAGGGCATAGGTCATAGCGACAAGAGGGGGGCAGAGACGTAATTAAATCATATGCAGAGGATGTGGTTTTGTATGCTTTTGAGGTTGGATGATTTTAAATCTTGAAATCTCTTAGTTAATTGGCAGAATATATAGAAAAACTTTGGCCTAAAATTTTGTAAGATATTTCTATATAATCTAAATTTCTAGATTGGGGCGAATCATAGTTGGAACCAATCAGAAGATCTTAACTCTAAATTGAATTGAATCATGATGAACCATATAAAATAAAAATATATATAAAAAAAACCTGAATCAAATCCAAGCCACGTTTGGATTAGTTGACAACTCTATACCTTCTCCCTGGTACCAATTCTATACATTAATGTTGTTCATCTTCCATTTAGCTTCTTATCACACAGGACATTGAGCTTATTAGTGGAAAAACTGACAGGTATTCCAAAATGAATCTAACATCATTGTTGGATTCCAATCCAAAAGCCTAAGATACCAAGACAATTAACATCCCACATTTGACAGATATGGAAGATCATTAATGCATGATTAAATGAATAACAAAAATGTTTCAAGGGTAAAAAAGAAAATATTGTCCTTAGCAATGATGGTTATTGTTTATTCATCCAAAGGATCAAAGTAGGAACTACAGTGCTTGTGAGAGAGAGAGATTTTGTTCCTTAATTGATGCTAACTTTATTAGAAGTTTAAAATTTATCAATCGTTATAAATATTTTCCACCGAAGGGCCATCAATATCTTCCCCTGGACCCCCATAAAAGAAAGTATGCCTCCACTCATCATCAATGCAAGGAAAATCAACTATATCATAGTATTTGGTTTCATCCACAATGTATTCAAGGCTAGGATCATAAGGAGCCACACCAATGTAAGTTTCATTGTGAACTCGTCCCCATTTTGGAGGCTAGTTCACCTTGTAGAGCATAAACCTCCCCTCCAAACAAAAAAAAAAGGAAAAAAAATAAAAAAAAATAAAAAAATTTGGGGGGAAAAAAAAAAAAAAAAAAAAATTTTTTCGTCACAACAAAAAAAATCCAATAATGGGGTTTGGGTCTCACCTCTGGAGATCTATTAATGACTTCTAAAGGTGTGGCCTGTGGGGTAATTACCACTTGGGGAGAGGATCGGGATCTACATTAAGAAGACAAATGTATAAGTACACCAACCAAATGTGTTAGGGATTCCCAATCTGATTTTGTCAAAATTATCTGGAATCAGCTTTAATTTTTTGAAGGAAACCAGAAGCTGTCGATTTCAAAAAAAGATTCTCTCCAGCTGACCCATGCCGACTGATCCTTGGCACGGATGAACTGTCCAGCCACTGGAGAGATCCAAATCCTTCAATGCCAGATGAACCGGTAAAATCTTAACTAAGAAACATTAATATTATTTAATTGTTTAAAAAAAATTAGCAAGGGGGCAGATAGAACTGACATGCCATCCAAATTCTATATAGTCTAGTCCACGTTCAACCCACATCAAAGCTCCACTGTATTGTTTAGAAGTGAGTAATCGGGGAGTGTGTACAGTCAATGCCGCTGAAGCTCAATGATATCTGCCATTTGGTTCTTTCAATTGATAGCCTGCAATTTGAGTAAAAATTTTACCAATTGGTCATCCATTAATTATTTACTGACCATGGGTAGGTCTTAACTTATATTTCAAAACTTACGTGTGTTTTACCGGGACTGAATTGGTGAATATTTCCAGAACTATTTGAGAAGGATTTCCACCTTATTAAATCTTCTTTAGTTGTCCTTCTAATGGGAACTATCCCTGATGGGCAACCCACACCTTGCAGTCGGAGATTAAGATGTTCTACTCCTGATGGAGAAATTTCTTTAGGAATCTCTTTAGGAATCAAAGAGCTCATCTGAAATTTTGATCCAATCTAATTCTTGTTAACAATTGAAAAAATGGATACATATATAATTAAGTAGAATATAAAATTTATCATACCCTATAATACAATCGAGAGTCTCTAGCGACTGGAGAAATATATATATATATATATATATGTTATTTTTTTATTTTTTTTGGGAATGTTGGAACCTTGGCCATGTTGTGATGTTGTCAGTAACTTTGTATTGTATGTGTTGTCATTGTTGGCAACCTCTAGATAGTTGGCAGAATGATGTGGAGGAGAGAGAATGTCAACAGGACATGCAGGAGGACAGCAGGAAATGCAGAACATATATACAACACAACATGCATGTTTGGACAGAGTGGACAGCTCAACGGGCGGCCCGCGGCACGGGTGGGCGAGTGGACAACGGACGGAGTGGACAGCTCAAGACGCACGAAGGGCGAGTGGATAGCACGAGGCCGAGTGGACAGCTCGGCGAGTCCGCAGACGAGCAGCAAGCATGGTCAGACAGGTGGACAACTCCTATTTGAGAAAGAAAGAGGAGAGAGACTGTCTGTAGGACCCTCTGACAGTTAGTACAGTGACTGGGTTGATGCAGCAGTTGAAGAGAATGCAGTTCAGCTGATGAGAAAGCCCAGATGAAGAGAGAGAAAGAAGAGAGAGAAAAAAGTAAGAGTAAATGAAGGAGAGAGAAAGAGAGGAGAGAGAATGGGTGGGGACCAGGTGGGTCCCACCTTGGGTGGCAGGCCAGCAGGGCAGCCAGCCCAGCCCAGCAGGGTAGAAGCCCGTGGCACCAGGCCAACAGTCATGCCAAAGATGCCCGCAGCAAGCACAAGGCCATGCACAGCACAACCGCGCACATGGAGGGAGCCATGCGCACAAAGATGGCAAAGACAAAGAAGATGCCACACCGCGTGGCATGCCACGGCAAGGCAGATGCAACGCACAACAAAGATGCAGCGCACGGCCAAGATGCCGCGTGCAAGGCCATGTCGTGCCATGCCGCAAGCAAGCAGCAGCACAGCGCAAGCACCGCGAGCGTGCCGCAAGCCACCGCAGGGTCTGTAGGCATGCACATCACATGCTCGACGTAATGCCGTAATGGAGCAGGAGTTTCGGACCCTACTGGAATCCAAAACCCTGCAGGTGATACTAATGGTTACAGAGGCCATTTTGTATATTGTCAGGGGCATTTTGGTCACTTCAAATGAGGGCATATTCGATATAAATGGCTCAGATCAAGCCACGTCTTCAAGATGCCAGATCGAGGGCTCACAAAAAGGCAGGATCTAGTGTTGCGCAGAAATTGCGCTCAGATTCTTGCGCGTGCTTTCTCATTGGCCGAAGGTAGTTTAATAGTGTGTTTTGCATAACACGGAAGCAGATACATAATGCGGTGTTGCGTGCATGAGGTGCGCAAGCGCAAAAGCAGAAGATTCCCATCTGAAGGTCGAGGCACATCCCGATCACGCCTAACGTGATGAGGCCGATCGAAAGGACCAGAAGTGACCCCGCGCTTCTTTGACGGATCCAACGGTCTAAATGGAATGATTTCCTCTCCGCCAATCAGAAGACGACAATGGCGTACCGTACGTCAGACGCGGCGACGATAGTGTGCTTCGCGGCGACCGAATCAAGGCCGAAGATTCCATTTGGAATGTTCTCACTGGCCGAACTTCTTTTGATCATATCTCATCCGTCCGATCTCGGATCGAGGCCTATAATATGTAAAATTGAAGGTATTTCGAAGTAGAAGACAATGGGAGAGGTTTGAGCTCGAGAAGAAGGTCTAAAACGGTGATTTTGATGAAAACCTTACATTGAAGCTTCTCGGAGAGAGATTGAGACTCATACTGCCTGTGTGAGGCCATGAAAGCTTCGTTAAAGCTTGAAGAGAGTGCGTGGACCAGCTGTGAGCGTCCAATGGAGTCTTTGTGGTGAAGAATGAGCTGTGCAGCCTAAGAGGAGGCCGAAATGCTAGCACAGAGAGGCTTGCATCAGTAGAGAGCAAGACCGGGAGGTAAACTCGCACACAAACTCTATTTTCTGTATCAGTGCTATATGGGAAGGGTTTGTAATCATTTGATATACATATTGTATAACCTGACAAGTGGGTGCTTGACTGGAGTTGGGGTTGGTGCCTAGGACACAGTTGTAGCTGTGAATGCGATTGATGTTGTAGCATCGGGATTATGGGTGCAACCGTAGCATTACTGTTGAGTATTGGGTATATACGAAACCCTGGTTAGGGTATTGTCCCGTGGAGTAGCCATCACAATATGTGATTGGTGAACCACGTTATATCGTGTGTCTTGTGGATGTTATTGTGAGTGTGGATTAGAAGTCTGTGTGCTGTAGGTCTGGGTGTACACACTTGGAAGGCCAAGCCCCTGGTATGGATACTTGTGGGTGTGTGGTTGGTGTGTGCATGTAATGTATTTGATAAATTGACTGAGAGAAAATCTCAAGTAGTCAGCTCAAGGCAGCACAACATAAAGTGATCTTCAGCTCTTGGCAGCCACTTAATAGCATCAGGCCAAACCATTATAGTGGAAAAGGATTTTTATTGGTCACTGATTCACCCCCCCCCCTCTCAGTGTCAACCTGGGAATAACAGGGAATTATAATTTCCATTTTGGTTGGTCTTTTAATTTTTAAACCGATAAAAAAAATTTAATTTTGATTAACTTTTTTAAAAAGTGTTTGAACTAAACCTGTGAAGTTGTCATATATACCTCCCTAAAGCTATCTTATAAAAAGGGAGCAATGTGAGCCTGGTTGGAATCAGCCCTACTATCAAGTCTACAAGGAACACTTTTTTTTTTTGCTAAAAGATTAAGAAAATTTTGTTAAAGATTATAAGTAATTAAAAACTAAAACCAAGAGAAGGAAGTCCCACATTCGGTATTGCCATCAGCAGGACCCAACTCTTGGTTAAATACATTTTCCAAATCTATACAAAGGGCAGCCAGATGTCTCCCATACCATATGTCGTGCAACAAAATCAGGACATGTAGTCCAGTTTTCTGATAATCTAGTGGATGCAGCTTTTTTTGTCTAAGCATCTGTCACTTTATTCTCTTCCCGAAAGCTGTGAGTGATCCTCAAATGCATATTCCTCAGAGAACCAATAATCACCCACTATCTCTATAGAAAGAACCAAGGAAGTTTCCTCCTTACCTAAAAAGAACACTAATGAAATAACGAAGACATTGTGGAGAAAGAGATGGCTTTTCTCGGCTGTGTAGATTGTGTAGTAAGACAAATAGCCAAATAGGCTCCTATTTTATAAAGTATCAAAACAATTTTTAGGTGCTTATCTATAATTGTTAGGGAAAACAATGGTTGATGGTTAAATCTAACCGTAGTAAGAGAACTTCAGATGATCTTTCGGTGATAAGCACGTGGCGTTCATCTAAGGTATATGGTATGAAAATGAAAGTATTGTAGCTTATATTGTAAGGAACCTATGTTAGACCCTATGTGCTGACTCGGATAAGATATGACAGGTTGATGTGGGTTATTGGGCCACTAATGGATTGTCATTAATGCTCATAAATGCTGACAACAACCATAAATGCAAGACATATTGATTTGATCTGCCGAGTCACTAGATCTTAGTCCAAATTGACGGATCGTCTGAACCTTACTTGGTAAAAGCGCAAGGACAGAAACAGACATCTGGAGGCTATGAGGAACATGGCCCAAAAGAGGGGTCGAAGAGGATCTATGGGGGTCGAAAAGTGGTTGACAAGACACTATAACACGGTCTAAGGGATCGTAGGCATGTAGACCTACTATATCCTAGATAGCTAATGATCAAAGTAGGGACAGGCATGAGAAAGTTTGCCTAAAAAAGTTTCCCATTTGAATCTATATATGTAACAAGAAGAACATGGAATAAAAGGGACTTGAATTCTGGAGAAAAACCTCTCTCATTTGGTTGTTATCGATTTCAGTCAAGTTCTTTCAACAGCTAAGTTCAATAGGAAAGGAGATAGTATTGGTAAGTAGTGTCTCTGGAACCCTTGTTTTCTAAAGGAGCTCAATTGTTTCATTTAGAGTTTCATATTGTTTGTCTTGGTCATTCCCTTCCGGATTTCAGCGACAACAATAATGTTAGTCTATGATTGGTATGTATTCTAACTTCTATATCAAAAATATATTCTAATATGACAAAAGTAGTGTTTCGAATGTATTATTTTTTAATTCAGTCCATCGCCCTTGCTTTGGGTTTTTTTTTTTTATGTCATTTATATTTGATTTTCAATTTTCATATCATTATTTAAATTTTCAAGTTTTAATTTCTGTTTTCAATTTGGCATTTACATATCTTCCAAATCTGGGTTTCAAAATCCATTAAATAGATTTTAGATCATTTTTTAATCAATCGTCTCATCTCCTTGAACTACATGGAGAACCTCATTCTCGAACTCTTCGGGGATACACAGTCAATCTGGAGTCTGGACAACCTCCAGATTTGGTTCTTCATCTACCAACCATTATTTTATTTTTATTATTTCTTTTCACATTAAAGCGTGAAGGGGTATAGAACCAATGAGTGATAGGCATATAGGTGAGATCCATTAGTCTACTTTGGAATTCTGAAAATTTGTCAAATTGGCTATTGGGTTGTCATGGAATTACCATTTATTGTTCCCTATACTTTTTAATTTATTTCATTTGCTTCATAACATGTTTGGTTAAACTTTAGATTAAGATGACTTAGGAACTTGGTTTAGGTAAGGGTGCAACACTGAAACCATTTATCGAAATCAAACCGAACCGTTTACATAGGAATTGAGAAATCATTTAGTAATCAGTTTGGTTCTGATTAGGAATATGACACCAACTCAATCGGTTTGGTTCGGTTTAAAACTGTTTGAACAAATGGGTTACACCGGCTAGACATCGATTAAATTGAATAGAATGTGAACCATTTAGTTCCCTAGTAGCTAAACTAATAAACCCTAATCTCACTAGTGATTCCCTATTAATAATTTAATATTTTATTTACCTAAGACCCCAACACTAACCCTAATGGTCCAAAATCAATTAATATATTATTTTCTCAAGACTCAACCCAAATTCCCAAAAGCCTAAACTTTAAAATCAAAATAGAAAAACATAGTAGGCATTAGTGATTAGGCATAGCAATAGTCTACCTCTCTCGAATCTCAACTCTCTCTCCTTCCCGTTTGAACATTTTTATTTATTTTTATTTATGAAAGATTGATTAATAACCGATGTGTTAAACCGTTTATAAACTCCAAGCAAAATCGATTAATGAAAAAACCATTTAAAAATCAGTAAATTGAAACTGATTACTAATTGATTTTGGTTTCAATTTTGAGACCGTTTAGTTAATTACTTCGGTTTTGATTTTACTCTCTTATATCTCGTACTGCACAGGCCCAGACCGCTAAACTGATTATAAACCTTTTAACATCCTTAGGTTTAGGATTCCCTAAAACTTAATCATCCATTGACATGAACATCAAAATATTAGAATATAGAAAAACAATGGTAAGAGAAACCAATTTTAGGAATGTTGTTCGGGTGCCTATCCCCTTCTCAAACTGTAACCAGGATGCTTACCAGATCTCTAAAAAGACAAAAGTCTGATTTTGGGATATGAGTCAATTAGATTTCTTTCTTAATGAGATGAAAATTTTATAAGTCATAAGCATCAATCTATATGGCAACTTCGATTTATTTCCATCCACTGGGGTTGGTGGATAAGATTACAAGGCCGCGTTTGATAACATTCCAACTCCCATGGAGCTACTTCTGGTCCGGTGTTGTTTTCTACTTCTTTTCCAGAGTCAGGATTTTTGAAATAGAAATGTTGTTTGATAACGCTGGTATAAAATCAAAAGACTATGCGTCCAGAATGTTGTTTGATGGTGCTAGTGATGGTGGTGGCAGTGGTTGTAGGTGGTGGGTGGTTGGTGGTGGCGACAGTGGTGATAGGTGGTGGGTGGTGGTGGTGGCTGCGGTGGTGGCCGCAGTGGTGGGTGGTGGTGCCAACGTCAGTGCTAAGTGGTGGGTGGTGGTGGTGGCGGCTGCAGTGGTGGTGGTGGTCACGGTGGCTGTGGGTGGTGGGTGGTGGTGGGGATGGTAGCGGTAGAGGGGTGGTGGTGATGATGGCAGTGCTAATGGTGATGGTGATGACAGTCGGTAGTGGTAATAGCACCGGAGCAAGAGAAGTAAGTTTTTTTAGCTCCCAGAGACATTTTTGGAGCGGTTCACTCCATTGGAGTCAAAACTTGAATCGTGTTTATCAATCGCCATTCTACTCCAGATTAGCTTCGGAGCTAAGAAGTAAGGAGCTGGAGTATTATCAACCGGGGCCTAAACTTCTTTCTTTCAAACTATAAAAGAGAGTACATGGAGGAAAAACCCTTTTTGTCCTTACATCAAGCATGATGGAAAATTGCAATTACATATTTTGTAGAACTTTTTGAAATAGACTTCCACCTTATCAAATATTCTTTTCTGTCCCCTTAATGAGAACCGATCTTAATGGAAAACCCACATCCTGGAATCCAAGATCAAGATGTTCAAGATCTACTCTCAATGAAGAAGTTTGTTTGAGAGTCTCATGGATTTGAAGAACTCATCTCCAATTTTGATCCAATCATTTCTTGTGAGCAGGAGATGTGATTGTGTACATGATGGGGAAAAATGGACATATTATCACATTGTCCTCTCTTCACAATTAAAGGCTGAAAGCATGATTATGCAAAAAAAACTAAAAAAAAATATTTCTTTTTTTGATAATAATCCTTATTAAAATATTTTTTAATTAAACAAATTAATTAAATAAGATAACCATTACTTAAGCAAAAGAGGAAATTACCGAAAGTTGTCTTCAACCAACTAAAAAACAGAATGTCTAAACTTGTAAAATTAATAATTGTGGTTTAGTCTCCGGAGAATAAAAAGCATAGGGCATAGGTCATAGCGACAAGAGGGGGGCAGAGACGTAATTAAATCATATGCAGAGGATGTGGTTTTGTATGCTTTTGAGGTTGGATGATTTTAAATCTTGAAATCTCTTAGTTAATTGGCAGAATATATAGAAAAACTTTGGCCTAAAATTTCGTAAGATATTTCTATATAATCTAAATTTCTAAATTGGAGCGAATCATAGTTGGATCCAATCAGAAGATCTTAACTCTAAATTGAATTGAATCATGATGAACCATATAAAATAAAAATATATATAAAAAAAACCTGAATCAAATCCAAGCCACATTTGGATTAGTTGACAACTCTACACCTTCTCCCTGGTACCAATTCTATACCATTAATGTTGTTCATCTTCCATTTAGCTTCTTATCACACAGGACATTGAGCTTTATTAGTGGAAAAACTGACTGGTATTCCAAAATGAATCTAACATCATTGTTGGATTCCAATCCAAAAGCCTAAGATACCAAGACAATTAACATCCCACATTTGACAGATATGGAAGATCATTGATGCATGATTAAATGAATAACAAAAATGTTTCAAGGGTAAAAAAGAAAATATTGTCCTTAGCAATGATGGTTATTGTTTATTCATCCAAAGGATCAAAGTAGGAACTAGAGTGCTTGTGAGAGAGAGAGATTTTGTTCCTTAATTGATGCTAACTTTATTAGAAGTTTAAAATTTATCAATCGTTATAAATATTTTCCACCGAAGGGCCATCAATATCTTCCCCTGGACCCCCATAAAAGAAAGTATGCCTCCACTCATCATCAATGTAAGGAAAATCAACTATATCATAGTATTTGGTTTCATCCACAATGTATTCAAGGCTAGGATCATAAGGAGCCACACCAATGTAAGTTTCATTGTAAACTCAGATCTGCCTGAAAGAGGCAACAGATTGATACTGTCTGCCAGCGTCATAATTCTGCGGAAAATGGCCAGTCCCCATTTCGGGGGCTAGTTCACCTTGTGGAGCATAAACCTCCCCTCTCCAACCAACCAAAGGAGCAAAATCCTTAATACTATTGAATAATTCTGGTGGCCAATATCCAATAGCTTCGAACATTTTTCCCTCGCCACATGCAATAATCCAATTCTTACTGTAAGTATTCTACAAGCAACCAAAATTAAGAAAAACAACAGAAAAGTTAGGCACCTACCGTTAAGTTTAACATTGCACTCGTTGTTTCTTTAAATAAGAATCATGTTCTTACAATTTACTTCATCATATAAAAAGATATACATTGCTCATTAAACATAGCATAGCAGTAGTTCCACTTCGAACTTCAGAATAGGAATAGGGTGTAGGCAGATAGTCGAAAATCTGAATTCCCCCAATTTGTATCTGTATCCGTATCTTATATTCAGCCAAGGGGGGGGGGGGTATCCTACTCCAAATTTTTTACTATACAATCCTATCCTTTTTTATCACTTGGGAACAATAGCTAACTAGGTGTAGTTAGGCCTACTAACTAAACAACAATAATAATTCAAGAATATCTCAAGTAGGGGGTGCTTGATTCTTTCTTAAGTACAAAATCTAGGTCCATCATTTTGACTGTTTTTCTCTAAAAACCCAACCTTGATTCATAAGTTTTGATTGGTTGCAATGGGAATTGAAAGGGAGTGCAAAAATTTTTAGACTTAATTTTTTTTTTTTATAATCATTACATCACATGCTATCATATTACTCTGTAACTAATTCCAAATAATTTCCTCCCCTCCAACCCCCCCAACCTTCACTTGCTTCCAAATCCTTTGCATTTGAAAAGTAAAATAAACTTTACACATCTTATAAGTATCATTGTTAAATATGTTTAGAACTTTAAATAATTTATGTAATCATATATTCTACAAAAGAAACTAGACAAACACTTATATGGCCACATTATATTTTGAATGCAAGGTATAATGTATAATACTACAGGAGCAAGAGTGTATTGCAAGTGTTTAATATAATCTACTCAAATCAATTTAGAATCAAAATGATATGACATGAGAACAGAATAATAAGTGATTGAAGCAACAAAACTTCATCATACTTGGTAAAGAAACAGAACTTCATCTTACCTGGTAAAGAAACATTGGCACTACAGGCATATGGCCTTCGGTAATAGGAGGCACGGTAAAAATCTGGCCAAGGGCTAAAGATTTGCTAACTTGAACAAAACCATTGCATAAGTGATTAAAGCAACCAGTCTTTAGAGACCAATCTGCCTATTTAATTAAAAACAAATATTAGGCAATAGAAATACAATCTATCCAAAACAAGTTTAGATCAAAGCTGAGGCAAATTGCAACGGAACTTTGTTTGACTTACAGTCCAATACCCAAAAATATGGGTTTCGTTGTCACCATATAACTTAGGATTCACCTGGTCAAAAAATTGCACTTTAGATTTTAGAAATCACAAATTTTAAGTCAAAAAACTTCAATTATTTCTGAAGAGAAACATAGATCGTAGACATGCAATTATAATCTTGGCTAGATTATAATTGCAATTGATGATGGATATTGTATTAAGGAGTGCAGATCCTCTCCCCACTTAATCACTCCATACCCTTAGGAGCCATGAATGGGGTTTGGGTCTCACCTCTGGAGATCTATTAATGGCTCCTAAAGGTGTGGCCTGAGGGGTAATTACCACTTGGGGAGAGGATCTGGATCTACATTAAGAAGACAAATGTATAAGTACGCCAACCCAAATGTGTTAGGGATTCCCAATCTGATTTTGTCGACATTATCTGGAATCAACTTTAATTTTTTGAAGGAAACCAAAACCTGTCGATTTCAAAATAAGATTCTCTCCAGCTGACCCATGCCGACTGATCCTCGGCACGGATGAACTGTCCAGCCACTGGAGAGATCCAAATCCTTCAATGCCAGATGAACTGGTAAAATCTTAACTAAGAAACATTTATATTATTTAATTATTTTAAAAAAATTAGCAAGGGGGCAGATAGAACTGACATGCCATCCAAATTCTATAATGTCTACTCCACGTTCAACCCACATCAAAGCTCCACTGTATTGTTTAGAAGTGAGTAATCGGGGAGTGTGTACAGTCAAATCCGCTGAAGCTCCATGATATCTGCCATTTGGTTCTTTCAGTTGATAGCCTGCAACCTGAGTAAAGATTTTACCAATTGGTCATCCATTAATTAATTACTGACCATGGGTAGGTCTTAACTTATATTTCAAAACTTACGCGTGTTTCACCGGGAATGTATACGTTAATATTTCCAGAACTATTTGAGAAGGATTTCCACCTTATTAAATCTTCTTTAGTTGTCCTTCTAATGGGAACTGTCCCTGATGGGCAACCCCCACCTTGTAGTCGGAGATTAAGATGTTCTACTCCTGATGGAGAAATTTCTTTAGGAATCTCTTTAGGAATCAAAGAGCTCATCTGAAATTTTGATCCAATCTAAGTCATGTTAACAATTGAAAAAAATGGATACGTATATAATTAAGTAGAATATAAAATTTATCATACCCTATATATGCTATACCTCAGGTTTGTGGTTTTTTAGTAAAGGGTTGTCAAAGGCTGGTTGTCTGTAGAAATCAACACAGTCGTAGATTTCGCCATGTTCCGTCTGTTTAAAACAAACCATCTACCATTAACCAATTGCCAAAAATAGAAACCTTGCAGTTTTGAATAAATATGTTCATCGATCAATCCATATGTACCTTGATACTCTTCACTGGAGGCTTGTTGAGATGTTTGAGTTGTCTCTCGAACTCAAGATCTTCTTCCATGGAAAGGCTTCTTCTTCCATAGACTCCATTAACGTTACTTAGAACAAGTAGGGATGCTAGCAAAGCTAGAAGCGTCACCACGCGTAACTCCATAGAAAGGATCTGAAATCCTTATTGATTTGTACCTTTAGTATTATCGTCTATATATATATATATTTTCAAGGGAATTCCATCTAGTTGTATCTTGTTCAGTAATGTAGCAAATCCATTAAAAATTTTAATTTTTATGGCTGGAGACAACTAACATTGTAAGGGAATTCTATCCAGTTGTCTCTTTTTTAGTGATGTATCATATGGATTACAATTATTAATTTTGGTGGTTGGAGACAACCAATCTTTAGTTGTCTCCAAAAATTTAAGGCACTATTTACAAATTTGTGTCCATATATATATATATATATATATATTCTAAACTTTTAATTTAAAAATTTTAGAACCATTTTCTTATTTTACTTGATTAAGATTCCCAAATAGCTAGGGTTTTCTTCCATAATATTTGGACTTCTAAACTTTTAATTTAAAAATTTTAGAACCATTTTCTTATTTTACTTGATTAAGATTCCCAAATAGCTAGGGTTTTCTTCCATAATATTTGGACATTTTACAACACCAACCTTTAATAAAAACGCTCAAAATCTGCCATGTTTTCTGAGTCTTAATTTTTTTTTTCTTATAATGAAAACGTCCTTTCGACAAATATGTTACGTTTTAACCCACGGGGATAACAACCCACAATATATTTATTAGTCAATTCTGTCTGGATTTGGATGGTTAAGACAAAAGATCCATTACATGATTGTTCATATGTTTGATTTTTGCATTGAAACTTGACGTCCAATCTACCGGGTCTTTAACCAATCCAACGGATAGAATCGCCACATCAATGAGTTTTAATTGATTACCAACAGATGCTATAAATTGTCAATAGATTGAGTCATCAAGATCAACAATACTCTGGATGAAAATTTCTGACCAATCGATTTGCATTTGTAAAATAGGATGAGAATAGGTTAAATATTACATTTCAGAATAAATGGCATTCTCTAACTTTTTCTATGATTTATGAAAAAGAATACATTCAAAACATTGTTTTTGTCATCTCATCAGAATATATTTTTGATTTAGAATACATATCAAACTTAGACTAACATTATAAATAAGTACCCAAAAAAAAGATGATTCTTTATAAAATGGGAGCCTATTTGTCCTACCACACAGACCAAGCCCATTTAGGTTTCTAAATTTTGGCGAACTGGACGGGGTAAGACTGTAAGAGTTTAGGACAAATCTGGATAGGCTTGAATACTTGATAGTAGGGCTGACTCCAGCCAGGCTCACATTGCCCCCTTTTTATAGAACAGAAATCGTCTCCCGCCCATGGTTTGGGCGGGAGACTGGGCGGCTCGGATGGATGGCCACCAAGTGGCACTTGGAGGGATCCGAGCCCTCCATCCGAGCCGACCCCCTAGTTGACAAGCTGAGCCGACTGGGGGGGTCGGCTCGGATGGAGGGCTCAGATCCCTCCGACTGCCACTTGGCGGCCATCCATCCGGGCCGCCTAGTCTCCCGCCCAAACCTGGGCTGGAGACAATTTGGATCCCTTTTTATATGGTAGCTTCAAAGAGGCATGTATGACAACTTGACAGGTTAAGTTCACACACTTTTATTAAAAAGTTAATCAAAATTAAATTTATACTCTCGATTTTATAATTAAAAGACCAAATAAAATTGAATTTATAATTTCTGAAAAATAAAATATATATTAAGAAAATATGGATTGTTAGGGAATCAATCCACATATCAACGTAGAATCCTTTTTCAAATTCAAATCATCATTCAATTGCTGAATTAAATTTTATCTGTAAATCTAATCCCTAAAGATTAGCATAACAGTTCCTAAACTTTAGAGATTTAAATTCAAATTCAAAAGCTCTTACCTATTAATTGAAATCGGTACAGTACAAAAGATTGTCAATATATACAGCTCAGAGGTGAGTTAGCTAGAGAAAATTATGTCAGAATATTGTTCTCACAATTACTATAACCGAGTGATCCACCTTCAAAGGAAAATCCCTTGAAGGCCTCTCACATACGAGACTGCATACGACTCACCTTCTAAAAAGGTAAAAAGGAAGGACAAACGCCATTGAGTGGACGTAATATTTGTAAATTAAAAATTTTAATGGATTTGCTACATTACCGAACAAGATACAACTAGATGAAATTCCCTTGCCAATATATATAGACGATAGTGCTAAGGGTACAAATCAATAAAGATTTCAGAGCCTTTCTATAGGGTTACGCGTGGTGACGCATCTAGCTTTGCTAGCATCCCTACCCATTCTAAGTAACGTTAATGGAGTCTATGGAAGAAGAAGCCTTTCCATGGAAGAAGATCTTGAGTTCGAGAGACAACTCAAACATCTCAACAAGCCTGCAGTGAAGAGTATTAAGGTATATATGGATTGATTGATCAACATATTTATTCAAAACTGCAAGGGTAATATTTTTGGCAATTGGTTAATGGTAGATGATTTGTTTTACAGACGGAACATGGCGAAATCTACGACTGTGTTGATTTCTACAGACAACCAGCCTTTGACAACCCTTTACTAAAAAACCACAAACCCGAGGTATAGTATATATAGGGTATGATAAATTTTATACTCTACTTAATTATATATGTATCCATTTTTTCTACTGTTAACAAGACTTAGATTGGATCAAAATTTCAGATGAGCTCTTTGATTCCTAAAGAAACTCCTAAGAAATTTCTCCATCACGAGTAGAACATCTTGATCTCCGACTTCAGGGTGGGGGTTGCCCATCAGGGACAGTTCCCATTAGAAGGACAACTAAAGAAGATTTACTAAGGTGGAAGTCCTTCTCAAATGGTTCTGGAAATATTCATCAATTCTTAAATGAGGGTCCCGGTAAAACACACATAAGTTTTGAAATATAAATTAAGACCTACCCATGGTCAGTAAATAATTAATGGATGACCAATTGGTAAAATCTTTACTCAGTTTGCAGGCTATCAACTGAAAGAAGCAAACGGCAGATATCATGGAGCTTCAGCGGCATTGACTGTACACACTCCCCGATTAATCTCTCCTAATCAATACAGTGGAGCTTTGATGTGGGTTGAAGGTGGACTAGACCATATACAATTTGGATGGCATGTCAGTTCTATCTGCCCCCTTGCTAATTTTTTTTAAACAATTAAATAATAATAATGTTTCTTAGTTAAGATTTTACTGGTTCATCTGGCATTGAAGGATTTGGATCTCTCCAGTGGCTGGACAGTTCATCCGCGCCGAGGATCAGCCGGCATGGGTCAGCTGGAGAGAATCTTTCTTTGAAATTAACAGGTTTTGGATTTCTTCAAAAAATTAAAGTTGATTTGATATACCAGATTCGTAACAATTGTCTCATAATTCGTGTGAGGAGGGCCAGGCAAATTTGTCGGTGCCCTTGGAACATGCTCTTCCTCTACTATCGGGTTTGGCTCTCCAACATAGCCTGGTTCTACATAAAATAACGATTATTTGACCGTCTTTGGTCTGATTTCGTACCTGTTTGTCACCTGCTTATCCCGTCTGGCCTGGTGATGATCGGAAGACCTGCCACGACCTAAAATCAAGGTTTAGACTGGGTTTATGGAGTGCGGGTCTTACACCCCACCCATACCAAGCATGTTAAAATAGAATACTACAAAAGGTGCCAGAGTGAGGAATGATCCCAGGCCCCATGCCCTTCCCACTCCACACACCAACGAAAACAATCACATGCCTAACAATCACATCCTATCATATGGAACATGCATAAACAATAATAATAGCTAAAAGTAAAGGATGACATGCGATATGCACAAACATCAATCCACATATCTATTGTTATTAACAACGATTTACTGTCCATTAATTATTAGGGTTTAGGTCAGATTCCCTTACCTGACGCTCGTTTGATAGCTTGCTCCACGTCGCAAGATCCAAACGTGCTATCACAAAGTCCTACATAATATTAGGGTTCCATTAGAATAGTTTCTTAGGGTTTCACATTGGTCGAAAAACCAATAGAGTCCAAAACCAGCCTTTCAGAGCTGACCTGTCGCAACATACCGGTCGCAGCCCTGTGAGAAAACTGGCGACCGGTATGGTTGACCGGTATGTCTCCGGAAGACCATACTTTGCATTTTTCGATTGTCGTCGACCATTCTCCATGGTTTCCAGGGTTTCTCCTATACATTCTAAGTCTGAGCTTTGAGTTAGAGTTATCTCCAACTCATTAAAGTCTAGTTTCGATGAATATCATCCTAGAACTCGAATATAGGGTTTAACAGCAAATTAGGGTTTAATGGCCAATTAAGGTTTCTAGATCAATACCTGCTTTGCATGGTATTGATCCAACCATATAACTATCCTAGAGTCATAGAGTAAGAAGAATGATTAAAACACTTACCCTCGACTGGCGTAAGGTGAGCGTCGTCGAACGGCAATGGCGGCACTTCCTTCTTCTTCCTAGCTTCTTCTCCTTCTCCAACCTCTTTCTCCTCTCTAGGGTTGGTGAGAGATAATGGAAAAGATTTGAGGAGGGTTAGAGGGGTTTAAATAGGCTAGGATTAGGGTTTAGTAAGCCTCTTAGGATTAGGAAAGTCTAGGATTCGGAATTAGGAAAGTGGGACCCGTAGAGATCCAATTTCAGATTTCCGTAGTCTGCTGTTTCGGATCACCGTAGTCTGCTGCGCAGAGATCACTGGTCGACCGGTACCAAGACCGGTATGTATCGACCGGTCAACTAAAATCATACATAATTGGTCTGTCTTTGGTCCGATTTCGTACCTGATTGTCATCCGCTCGTCCCGTCTGGCCCGGTGATGATCGGAAGACCTGCTACAACATGAAATCAAGGTTTAGACTGGATTTATGGAGTGCGGGTCTTACATATTGGGATCTATGCTGGATGAACTCCAGCTGTTGGATCGCGCTGGAAAGTCTCCAGCAGTAGGAGAGGGTTTGAGTTCGACCCCAGTTGCTGGAGACTCCCTAGCGGCAATTCAACTGTCAAGTTTTGAACTAGTAAGTGGAGGGATTCTCCATATATAAAACTACAAGATTCCAATCTCTTTAGCAAGTGGGACAATTCTCAATACCAACAGTTGGAGTTCATTAAGCATAGATCTGGTTGTATTAGGATCTACATTGGATGAACTCCAATTATTAGATCACACTAAAAAATCTCCAACAGCAAGAGAGGATTTGAAAATAGTGCCTTAAATTTTTAGAGACAACTAAAGATTGGTTGTCTCCAACCACCAAAATTAAAAATTGTAATCCATATGATATATCACTAAAAAAGAGACAACTAGATGGAATTCCCTTAGCCAATGTTAGTTGTCTCCAGCTACAAAAATTAAAATTTTTAATGGATTTGCTACATTAGCGAACAAGATACAACTAGATGGAATTCCCTTGCCAATATATATATATATATATATAGACGATAGTACTAAGGGTACAAATCAATAAAGATTTCAGATCCTTTCTATGGGGTTACAAGTGGTGACGCTTCTAGCTTTGCTAGCATCCCTACTAGTTCTAAGTAACATTAATGGAGTCTACGGAAGAAGAAGCCTTTCCATGGAAGAGGATCTTGAGTTCAAGAGAGAACTCAAACATCTCAACAAGCCTCCAGTGAAGAGTATCAAGGTACATATAGATTGATCGATCAACATATTTATCAAAACCGCAAGGTTCCTATTTTTGGCAATTGGTTAATGGTAGATGGTTTGTTTTACAGACAAAACATGGCAAAATCTACGACTGTGTTGATTTCTACAGACAACCAGCCTTTGACAACCCTTTACTAAAAAACCACAAACACGAGGTATAGCATATATAGGGTATGATAAATTTTATATTCTACTTAATTATATATGTACCCATTTTTTCTACTGTTAACAAGACTTAGATTGGATCAAAATTTCAGATGAGCTCTTTGATTCCTAAAGAGATTCCTAAAGAAATTTCTCCATCAGGAGTAGAGCATCTTGATCTCCGACTGCAAGGTGGGGGTTGCCCATCAGGGACAGTTCCCATTAGAAGGACAACTAAAGAAGATTTAATAAGGTGGAAATCCTTTTCAAATAGTTCTGGAAATATTCACCAATTCTTAAATGAGGGTGCCGGTAAAACACACGTAAGTTTTGAAATATAAGTTAAGACCTACCCATGGTCAGTAAATAATTAATGGATGACCAATTGGTAAAATCTTTACTCAGTTTGCAGGCTATCAACTGAAAGAAGCAAACGGGAAGTATCATGGAGCTTCAGCGGCATTGACTGTACACACTCCCCAATTACACTCTCTTAATCAATACAGTGGAGCTTTGATGTGGGTTAAAGGTGGACTGAACCATATACAAATTGGATGGCATGTCAGTTCTATCAGTCCCTTTGCTAATTTTTTAAAACACTTAAATAATAATGTTTCTTATTTATGGTTTTACGGTTCGTCTGGCATCAAAGGATTTGGATCCTCTCGAATCACTGGACAGTTCAGCCACATAGAGGATCAATCGCCATGCTTACCCATACATGGGTATGGGAGTCGTTTGAGCATCAGCCGTTGGTAGGACGTCCAGCAGCTGGAGAGAATCTTTTTTTTTTTAAGTGGAATGGTTTTGGTTTCGTTCAAAAATTAGATTTTTTAAGATTCAAGCTAATTCCAGATAATTTTGACAAAATCAGATTCTGAATCCCTAACACATTTGGGTTGGCATACTTCTACGTTTGTCTTCTTATTGTAGATCCGGATTCTCTCCCCATGTGATAATTACTGATGAACTTGATATGACACTGAGAGGGGGTGAATCAGTGTCTGAAACTTTTTCCCTATAAATTCAATGTTGTCCAGAGCTGTTGGATACCTGATTTGTCAATACACACAATCGTATGCAAATCCACCTCGCTACTATTCAGTGGCCAGGTCTACCAGATTTGCACACCCATCCTGCAAACCATTCCACACACTCCAAAATATACCAGATAAACAAACACATAGAACACAAAGATATTACGTGGTTCACCACCACAGTATGTGATGGCTAATCCACGGAGTAATGCCCCACGGGCTCCGTACTTACTCAATACTCAACTTTTAGTCTCTTACAGACAAGGATACTAACCCTAAATTTTCTCAACATAAAACTGAGAGAGTGTAACAACACCAAAATTCAAGCATAAGGCCAGTGTCCAGCACCCACTGAACACACCACAAATAAAGTATTTTGGGGCTTATAGAATTGTCCTACAATGAAACTCACAAGCTAGATAGGTATTCTACTATTTTTCTTTCACCTATACTAGCATACAGTGCATAAAAATTATTTAAAGAGATAGGGAATGAGAAAATCTCACAACCAATAGTCTTGAATTGCCAGCAATAATTTTTGATGCTTCACACTGCCTTGAGAAACTCTGAACAGCCTTCAATGATAGTAAATCTTGAAACATCGATCTCGTCTTGATCATAGGCTTCCCATCTCCTTCCCAATCACCATGAATGAGTAATACACAGTCTACCAACCTCTCTCAGGATTTCAACAATCCATTGATGCACAGAGAATAGGTGGATGGTGATGAATCCTCTCACTGGAAACTCTGACAGGAAAAATCCCTCTTCTGTAGCTTCAAAGCACACTTTTCAATTTTTTCCAGCCCTTTCATGACTCCCAACGACACCCAATAGATAGGGCATCGTAAAATATGAACGCTGCAATTTGAACGGACCGATATGATGCGGGGGCCAGCGCGCGCGGGCCTACTTCCTGCGGGACTGCTGCCTTGCAGCATGGCGTGCGGGGCTTGCGGGCCTGCTGTGCTGCTGGCCAGCTTGTGGTGCCATGCGGCTGGCCTGCTTGGCCTGCCTACTGTGGTGCCATGCGGCTGGCCTGTTGGGCTAGCTGCCTTGGCCCTCAGCCAGGCTGGCTTGATGGGTCCCACTGGCCCCACTTTCTCTCTCCTCTGAGCCACTCTCCTCTTTCATGCTTTACATTACTAGTAACAAAACTGCATCACCTGTTTCACTGCCATATCGCCTGTAGGGTCCGCAGACACTCTCTCTCATCAAACTTGACCCAGTTAGCCCAATTTGTCAACAATTACAATACGAAGGCCAACAATTTCCCCCTTTGGAATTGTTGGCAACTACTCAATCCACCATAAGACATTTCTCCCCCTTTGACAACAAGGACAAAGGGATGTGCCACATAGGAGTGCCCACCGCATCTTCCCAATCCTATGGACGCTCCAAAACATAAACTTAACACCATAGTAACACAAGAAAAATACCATTAGACTCCCCCTGAGTCCTACTTAGGGAGCAAAAAAAAATAGAACAAGCAAACACTGCTCCCCTCACTCCAAGCTCCTTAATGCTTGGGGAAGATAATCACTCCCAATTTCTGTCGCAAGTAGTCAAACTGATCTCTGGGAAGTGGCTTTGTGAAGATATCTGCAATCTGCTCTACTGTGGGAATGAACTCTAACTGAACTTCTCCTTCGAGAACCTTCTCTCGCAAGAAGTGATATCGAATGGCTATGTGCTTCGTCCTGGAGTGCATACCAGGATTTTTAGATATATTTATGGCACTAGTGTTATCACAAAACATAGAAATAGGTTTCTTTGACTCAATGCCGAGATCCTTCAACATCTGCTTCATCCATAATACCTGTGTGCAACATGAGGTAGCTGCAATGTATTCTGCCTCTGCCGTAGATAATGATACTGACTCCTGTTTCTTACTGTGCCAAGCCACCAAATTTCTTCCAAGATAAAAAGCACATCCACTAGTGCTCTTCCTATCATCAACACATCCTGCCCAATCTGCATCTGAGTAAGAAGATAATTCCAGATCCTTACTTTTTGCATACCAAAGACCATAGTCCATAGTCCCCTTTAGATATCTGAAAATTCTTTTCACAGCTACAACGTGTGTCTCTTTTGGGCCAGCTTGATATCTAGCTACCATGCAAACAGACTGTAGAATATCTGGCCTTGTAGCAGTTAAGTAAAGTAAACTTCCAATCATTGACCTATACATAGTGTGGTCAACTGATGGAGAGTCATCCTTTTTGCTTAGCTTACAGCTTGTCATCATTGGAGTGCTCATTGGTGTACAATCTTCCATTGTGAATTTCTTCAATATTTCTTTCACATATTTAGTCTGAGATAAAAAGAAGCCATTCTTTAACTGACTGATCTGCAGACCTAAAAAATAA
>JAMYWD010001936.1:0-10765 GCA_028583415.1 Protea cynaroides
CATGTGGGTTGTAGGGTATGTTTAAACCTACGTAAGTTCTCATGCCCACTTGTATGGTGAGAAATGGGGCTTTATGGTCAACTTACGTCGTTATTAAATCAAATTTCGGATTTTTATCCTATTAAACCCTTGTCTCCATTTCTCTTTCTTATCTGTAGATACCATGGCTCATACCAAGATACCCAGAGTGCGTGATCCACTTCGCTTCAGTTCTAATGAAGCCGAGGCACAGTATGCCGACTATGCCAGTAAGAAAGTGGAAGGTGGTCGTACGGTGAACTTGGCTGAGCTAGAATTGTTCAACATAGAGAGGCAATTTGGTGATATGGGGTGGCTCCCTGTCATCACCTACGATGCGTGCACATGTCCGGATTTGGTGCGCCAGTTCTATTGTAATCTCCAGGTGGTGGGGAATTACAATGAAGTTGAGCATGGTCCGGAGTTGCGCATCACCAGTTACGTTAAAGGGGTGCACATTTCTTTTGATTATCGGTTTAATCGGCCGATCTGTTGGGCATACCTTATGACGGTCCCATGGTGTACTGTGCGCCTGGAGAGCCACAATTTGTTTCCATGGAAATGAGGGCAGAGATCGACGACCAGCTATTATGACCTGATCGCTGGCAGATGAGAGCCTATTACCTGTGTCCAGCTCCACGGGTCTTCTGCAAGATTATCCAGCATAATCTGATCCCACAAAGTGGGCACTATGAGAGGGTTTCTCAACTGACCCAGTTTTTGATATAGAGCATCTGCACCAGACAGCCAGTATCCCTTCCCTACATCATCATGCGGACCATGATTAGTGCTACATTGTCCGGTCATAGGGGTAATCTACCCTATGGACGCATGATTACAGTGCTACTGACCCGTCTGGGGGTTGACCTGGTAGATGAAAAGATCCAAGAGAAGACCTTCTCGTCGCCTCTAGATTGGGAGGCTATCTGCAAGATGGGTATGCGGGATGCCCAGGTTAGTGATGAGGAGAGGAACGCGATGGTGCGCCCTCACACTCGTATCGAGATGGCTGATGCTGAGGCTGCTGCTGCCGCTGCTAGAGCTCATGTGGATCCCGTCGACGATGATGACCGTATGTATATGGATGTTGACGCGATACCACCGCCTTCACCTACGCATGCGGGTGGCGTTGGTACGTCTTCTGCGGCGGATCCTGTACCGGAGACCGGTCCTTCTCTTGCGGCTGGTCCTTCACGCCCACCTGCTGATGACGTGCTGAGTTTGTTTCACGAGATTAGAGAGGCTCAGCACGCATCAGATCTGAGGATAGGGAGCTTCTAGATGCCCAGCGCCCAGCGCCGGACTGATCAGCGGGTGGCTGATCTCACAGCTAGTCTGCAGGCGACTCAGACTCAGGTGGCATGGTTGACTAGAGTCTATGCCGAGGACTACGACAGAGACCGTGAGGCCCCGCCTCCTCCTTCACCTCCAGCTTCTTGATTGTACTTTATTTTCTTGTACTACAGAGTAACTGTCCGGGTTGTGGACTGTACTCTACTTTAGTTGTGTATATACATTTTGTTTCTCTCTCTCATTGTATGTAACTTGTTTCCCCTTTAATAGATGCATTATTCTCTTTTTAAATTTGGTCTCAATCATCACTTGTGCTTACAGTGTGTTAATATTATGGTTTTTACTTTTATCCTATCTCAATTCACAATTGTCTCGAATGTATGTTAGTTTAGCGGACAAGGCCTGAGATGCTCTGATACCAAGTTGTCACACCCCAATTTTTGACTAACCAGAATGGTGTGATGAACCTCTAATAAACCAACGGTTCAACCAGGATCTCAAATAGGCTATCCCCGTGTTATCTAAACATACACACATCCGTAATCATAATAAGAGTAAATACCCAATAGCGGAAGTCTTATAATAAGAAGAACTGAGAATCTATGTGATATTAAAATTCAAATAACAATTTATTCTGTTTCAACTGAGACATAAATATTTAAATACCAAATACATGTCTTAATAAATCCAAATAAAGAAACCTATAAAATATCTAATCAAATACACACGAGTTGCACTCGCAAGAGGAGTCGTGTGTATCCACTTCAGCTCCAGCTTCCATTGCTTCCACGTTCCCGTATGCAGACGCATTCATATAATCTTCAACGGTATAACCTGCATCATTAACTAAAAATATTCGACGTCAAGGGGTGAGCACACATCACGGCTCAGTGAGTAGCCAAAACAATGCAACAATACATATGCATGCAATCAATTTATATCTTTGGTCCGGTTTAAAGTTTGCAGTATGAAATAGAAAGGTTTAGGTAGTCAAAGGTCGCGTTTATTTACCCTGCCTCTATACAGAAGTGTGTGACGTCACCCGAAGATCACGTTTATCGTCGACTCCCATGCACCCAACCATGAACATTAAATAACAAAGGTTAATGTTTATTGTTATATATTGCCATTCCAACACGTAAGCCCCTGTTGGCGAGGGCTGCAAACTGGCTCCCAACTAACCAATCCTAATGCCAAAAGTGTATCCAAGGCCTCACCCCAGCATCCCTCAGAATGTAGATAGAGATAGAGCTAAGGCCCCCCGGTAGAGTCAGAGACTACAAGGACCGAGACCACCTCCCCTGATACTCTACGACATATTAGTTCTGCTAAAGTAATGGCGATACGATGATGCCAATGCACAAGACTTGAGTTAGAGATATAGCTAAAGTCGGTAGGTTTAAACATACCCTGCATGTGGGTTGTAGGGTATGTTTAAACCTACGTAAGTTCTCATGCCCACTTGTATGGTAAGAAATGGGGCTTTATGGTCAACTTACGCCGTTATTAAATCAAATTTTGGATTTTTATCCTATTAACCCCTTGTCTCCATTTCTCTTTCTTATCTGTAGATACCATGGCTCGTACCAAGATACCCAGAGTGCGTGATCCACTTCGCTTCAGTTCTAACGAAGCCGAGGCACAATATGCCGACTATGCCAGTAAGAAAGGGGAAGGTGGTCGTATGGTGAACTTGGCTGAGCTAGCATTGTTCAACTTAGAGAGGGCATTTGGTGATATGGGGTGGCTCCCTGTCATCACCTACGATGCGTGCACATGTCCGGATTTGGTGCCCCAGTTCTATTGTAATCTCCGGGTGGTGGGAAATTACAATAAAGTTGAGCATGGTCCGGAGTTGCGCATCACCAGTTACGTTAAAGGGGTGCACATTTCTTTTGATTATCGGTAACTGGCCGATCTGTTGGGCATACCTTATGACGGTCCCATGGTGTACTGTGCGCCTGGAGAGCCACAATTTGTTTCTATGGAAATGAGGGCAGAGATCGACGACCAGCTGTTATGACCTGATCGCTGGCAGATGAGAGCCTGTTACCTGCGTCCAGCTCCACGGGTCTTCTGCAAGATTATCCAGCATAATCTGATCCCGTAAAGTGGGCACTATGAGAGAGTTTTTCAACTGACTCAGTTTTTGATATAGAGCATCTGCACCAGACAGCCAGTCTCCCTTCCCTACATCCTCATGCGGAACATGATTAGTGCTACATTGTCCGGTCATAGGGGTAATCTACCCTATGGACGCATGATTACAGTGCTACTGACCTCTCTGGGGGTTGACCTGGTAGATGAAAAGATCCAAGAGAAGACCTTCTCGTCGCCTCTAGATTGGGAGGCTATCTGCAAGATGGGTATGCGGGATGCCCAGGTTAGTGATGAGGAGAGGAACGCGATGGTGCGCCCTCACACTCGTATCGAGATGGCTGATGCTGAGGCTGCTGCTGCCTCCGCTAGAGCTCATGTGGATCCCGTCGACGATGATGACCGTATGTATATGGATGTTGACGCGATACCACCGCCTTCACCTACCCATGCGGGTGGTGTTCGTACGTCTTCTGCGGCGGATCCTATACCGGAGACCGGTCCTTCTCTTGCGGCTGGTCCTTCACGCCCACCTGCTGATGACGTGCAGAGTTTGTTACACGAGATTAGAGAGGCTCAGCACGCATCGGATCTGAGGATAGGGGAGCTTCTAGACGCCCAGCGCCCAGCGCCGGACTGATCAGCGGGTGGCTGATCTCACAGCTAGTCTGCAGGCGACTCAGACTCAGGTGGCATGGTTGACTAGAGTCTATGCCGAGGACTACGACAGAGACTGTGAGGCCGCACCTCCTCCTTCACCTCGAGCTTCTTCATTGTACTTTATTTTCTTGTACTACAGAGTAACTGTCCGGGTTGTGGACTATACTCTACTTTAGTTGTGTATATACATTTTGTTTCTCTCTCTCATTGTATGTAACTTGTTTCCCCTTTAATAGATGCATTATTCTCTTTTTAAATTTGGTCTCAATCATCACTTGTGCTTACAGTGTGTTAATATTATGGTTTTTACTTTTATCCTATCTCAATTCACATTTGTCTCGAATGTATGTTAGTTTAGCGGACAAGGCCTGAGTTGCTCTGATACCAAGTTGTCACACCCCAATTTTTGACTAACCAGAATGGTGTGATGAACCTCTAATAAACCAACGGTTGAACCAGGATCTCAAATAGGCTATCCCCGTGTTATCTAAACTTACACACATCCGTAATCATAATCAGAGTAAATACACAATAGTGGAAGTCTTATAATAAGAAGAACTGAGAATCTATGGGATATTAAAATTTAAATAACAATTTATTCTGTTTCAACAGAGACATAAATATTTAAATACAAAATACATGTCTTAATAAATCTAAATAAAGAAACTTATAAAATATCTAATCAAATACACACGAGTTGCACTCGCAAGAGGAGTCGTGTGTATCCACTTCAGCTCCAGCTTCCATTGCTGCCACGTTCCCGTATACAGACGCATTCATATAATCTTCAACGGTATAACCTGCATCATTAACTAAAAATATTCGACGTCAAGGGGTGAGCACACATCACGGCTCAGTGAGTAGCCAAAACAATGCAACAATACATATGCATGCAATCAATTTATATCTTTGGTCCGGTTTAAAGTTTGCAGTATGCAATAGAAAGGTTTAGGTAGTCAAAGGTCGCGTTTATTGACCTTGCCTCTATACAGAAGTGTGTGACGTCACCCGAAGATTACGTTTATCGTCGACTCCCATGCACCCAACCATGAACATTAAATAACAAAGGTTAATGTTTATTGTTATATATTGCCATACCAACACGTAAGCCCCTGTTGGCAAGGGCTGCAAACTGGCTCGCAACTAACCAATCCTAATGCCAAAAGTGTATCCAAGGCCTCACCCCAGCATCCCTCAGAATGTCCATAGAGATAGAGCTAAGGCCCCCCGGTAGAGTCAAAGACTACAAGGACCGAGACCACCTCCCCTGATACTCTAGGACATAATAGTTCTGCTAAAGTAATGGCGATACGATGATGCCAATGCACAAGACTTGTGTTAGAGATAGAGCTAAAGTTTGTAGGTTTAAACATACCCTGCTTGTGGGTTGTAGGGTATGTTTAAACCTACGTAAGTTCTCATGCCCACTTGTATGGTAAGAAATGGGGCTTTATGGTCAACTTACGTCGTTATTAATTCAAATTTTGGATTTTTATCCTATTAACCCCTTGTCTCCATTTCTCTTTCTTATCTGTAGATACCATGGCTCGTACCATGATACCCAGAGTGCGTGATCCACTTCGCTTCAGTTCTAATGAAGCCGAGGCACAGTATGCCGACTATGCCAGTAAGAAAGTGGAAGGTGGTCGTATGGTGAACTTGACTGAGCTAGCATTGTTCAACGTAGAGAGGGCATTTGGTGATATGGGGTGGCTCCTTGTCATCACCTACGATGCGTGCACATGTCCGGATTTGGTGCGCCAGTTCTATTGTAATCTCCAGGTGGTGGGGAATTACAATGAAGTTGAGCATGGTCCGGAGTTGCGCATCACCAGTTACGTTAAAGGGGTGCACATTTCTTTTGATTATCGGTAACTGGCCGATCTGTTGGGCATACCTTATGACGGTCCCATGGTGTACTGTGCGCCTGGAGAGCCACAATTTGTTTCCATGGAAATGAGGGCAGAGATCGACGACCAGCTATTATGACCTGATCGCTGGCAGATGAGAGCCTGTTACCTGTGTCCAGCTCCACGGGTCTTCTGCAAGATTATCCAGCATAATCTGATCCCACAAAGTGGGCACTATGAGAGGGTTTCTCAACTGACCCAGTTTTTGATATAGAGCATCTGCACCAGACAGCCAGTCTCCCTTCCCTACATCATCATTCGGACCATGATTAGTGCTACATTGTCCGGTCATAGGGGTAATCTACCCTACGGACGCATGATTACAGTGCTACTGACCCGTCTGGGGGTTGACCTGGTAGATGAAAAGATCCAAGAGAAGACCTTCCCGTCGCCTCTAGATTGGGAGTCTATCTGCAAAATGGGTATGCGGGATGCCCAGGTTAGTGGTGAGGAGAGGAACGCGATGGTGCGCCCTCACACTCATATCGAGATGGCTGATGCTGAGGCTGCTGCTGCCGCTGCTGGAGCTCATGTGGATCCCGTCGACGATGATGACCGTATGTATATGGATGTTGACGCGATACCACCGCCTTCACCTACGCATGCGGGTGGTGTTCGTACGTCTTCTGCGGTGGATCCTGTACCGGAGACCGGTCCTTCTCTTGCGGCTGGTCCTTCACGCCCACCTACTGATGACGTGCTGAGTTTGTTTCACGAGATTAGAGAGGCTCAGCACGCATCGGATCTGAGGATAGGGGAGCTTCTAGATGCCCAGCGCCCAGCGCCGGACTGATCAGCGGGTGGCTGATCTCACAGCTAGTCTGCAGGCGACTCAGACTCAGGAGCCATGGTTGACTAGAGTCTATGCCGAGGACTACGACAGGGACTGTGAGGCCCCGTCTCCTCCTTCACCTCCAGCTTCTTGATTGTACTTTATTTTCTTGTACTACAGAGTAACTGTCCGGGTTGTGGACTGTACTCTACTTTAGTTGTGTATATACATTTTGTTTCTCTCTCTCATTGTATGTAACTTGTTTCCCCTTTAATAGATGCATTATTCTTTTTTTAAATTTGGTCTCAATCATCACTTGTGCTTACAGTGTGTTAATATTATGGTTTTTACTTTTATCCTATCTCAATTCACAATTGTCTCGAATGTATGTTAGTTTAGCGGACAAGGCCTGAGATGCTCTGATACCAAGTTGTCACACCCCAATTTTTGACTAACCAGAATGGTCTGATGAACCTCTAATAAACCAACGGTTCAACCAGGATCTCAAATAGGCGATCCCCGTGTTATCTAAACTTACACACATCCGTAATCATAATCAGAGTAAATACACAATAGTGGAAGTCTTATAATAAGAAGAACTGAGAATCTATGTGATATTAAAATTTAAATAACAATTTATTCTGTTTCAACTGAGACATAAATATTTAAATACCAAATACATGTCTTAATAAATCTAAATAAAGAAACTTATAAAATATCTAATCAAATACACACGAGTTGCACTCGCAAGAGGAGTCGTGTGTATCCACTTCAGCTCCAGCTTCCATTGCTTCCACGTTCCCGTATGCAGACGCATTCATATAATCTTCAACGGTATAACCTGCATCATTAACTAAAAATATTCGACGTCAAGGGGTGAGCACACATCACGGCTCAGTGAGTAGCCAAAACAATGCAACAATACATATGCATGCAATCAATTTATATCTTTAGTCCGGTTTAAAGTTTGCAGTATGCAATAGAAAGGTTTAGGTAGTCAAAGGTCGCGTTTATTGACCCTGCCTCTATACAGAAGTGTGTGACGTCACCCAAAGATCACGTTTATCGTCGACTCCCATGCACCCAACCCTGAACATTAAATAACAGAGGTTAATGTTTATTGTTATATATTGCCATACCAACACGTAAGCCCCTGTTGGCGAGGGCTGCAAACTGGCTCGCAACTAACCAATCCTAATGCCAAAAGTGTATCCAAGGCCTCACCCCAGCATCCCTCAGAATGTAGATAGAGATAGAGCTAAGGCCCCCCGGTAGAGTTAGAGACTACAAGGACCGAGACCACCTCCCCTGATACTCTACGACATATTAGTTCTGCTAAAGTAATGGCGATACGATGATGCCAATGCACAAGACTTGAGTTAGAGATATAGCTAAAGTCGGTAGGTTTAAACATACCCTGCATGTGGGTTGTAGGGTATGTTTAAACCAACGTAAGTTCTCATGCCCACTTGTATGGTATGAAATGGGGCTTTATGGTCAACTTACGCCATTATTAAATCAAATTTTGGATTTTTATCGTATTAACCCCTTGTCTCCATTTCTCTTTCTTATCTGTAGATACCATGGCTCGTACCAGGATACCCAGAGTGCGTGATCCACTTCGCTTCAGTTCTAATGAAACCGAGGCACAGTATGCCGACTATGCCAGTAAGAAAGTGGAAGGTGGTCGTATGGTGAACTTGGCTGAGCTAGCATTGTTCAACTTAGAGAGGGCATTTGGTGATATGGGGTGGCTCCCTGTCATCACCTACGATGCGTGCACATGTCCGGATTTGGTGCGCCAGTTCTATTGTAATCTCCAGGTGGTGGGAAATTACAATAAAGTTGAGCATGGTCCGGAGTTGCGCATCACCAGTTACGTTAATGGGGTGCACATTTCTTTTGATTATCGGTAACTAGCCGATCTGTTGGGCATACCTTATGACGGTCCCATGGTGTACTGTGCGCCTGGAGAGCCACAATTTGTTTCTATGGAAATGAGGGCAGAGATCGACGACCAGCTGTTATGACCTGATCGCTGGCAGATGAGAGCCTGTTACCTGCGTCCAGCTCCACGGGTCTTCTACAAGATTATCCAGCATAATCTGATCCCGCAAAGTGGGCACTAATGAGAGGGTTTCTCAACTGACCCAGTTTTTGATATAGAGCATCTGCACCAGACAGCCAGTCTCCCTTCCCTACATCCTCATGCGGACCATGATTAGTGCTACATTGTCCGGTCATAGGGGTAATCGACCCTATGGACGCATGATTACAGTGCTACTGACCTATCTGGGGGTTGACCTGGTAGATGAAAAGATCCAATAGAAGACCTTCTCGTCGCCTCTAGATTGGGAGGCTATCTGCAAGATGGGTATGCGGGATGCCCAGGTTAGTGATGAGGAGAGGAACGCGATGGTGCGCCCTCACACTCGTATCGAGATGGCTGATGCTGAGGCTGCTGCTGCCGCTGCTAGAGCTCATGTGGATCCCATCGACGATGATGACCGTATGTATATGGATGTTGACGCGATACCACCGCCTTCACCTACGCATGCGGGTGGTGTTCGTACGTCTTCTGCGGCGGATCTTATACCGGAGACCGGTCCTTCTCTTGCGGCTGGTCCTTCACGCCCACCTGCTGATGACGTGCTGAGTTTGTTACACGAGATTAGAGAGGCTCAGCACGCATCGGATCTGAGGATAGGGGAGCTTCTAGACGCCCAGTGCCCAGCGCCGGACTGATCAGCGGGTGGCTGATCTCACAGCTAGTCTGCAGGCGACTCAGACTCAGGTGGCATGGTTGACTGGAGTCTATGCCGAGGACTACGACAGAGACTGTGAGGCCGCGCCTCCTCCTTCACCTCCAGCTTCTTGATTGTACTTTATTTTCTTGTACTACAGAGTAACTGTCCGGGTTGTGGACTATACTCTACATTAGTTGTGTATATACATTTTGTTTCTCTCTCTCATTATATGTAACTTGTTTTCCCTTTAATAGATGCATTATTCTCTTTTTAAATTTGGTCTCAATCATCACTTGTGCTTACAGTGTGTCAATATTATGGTTTTTACTTTTATCCTATCTCAATTCACAATTGTCTCGAATGTATGTTAGTTTAGCAGACAAGGCCTGAGTTGCTCTGATACCAAGTTGTCTCACCCCAATTTTTGACTAACCAGAATAGTGTGATGAACCTCTAATATACCAACGGTTGAACCAGGATCTCAAATAGGCTATCCCCGTGTTATCTAAACTTACACACATCCGTAATCATAATCAGAGTAAATACACAATAGTGGAAGTCTTATAATAAGAAGAACTGAGAATCTATGGGATATTAAAATTTAAATAACAATTTATTCTGTTTCAACTGAGACATAAATATTTAAATACCAAATACATGTCTTAATAAATCTAAATAAATAAACTTATAAAATATCGAATCAAATACACACGAGTTGCACTCGCAAGAGGAGTCGTGTGTATCCACTTCAGCTCCAGCTTTCGTTGCTGCCACGTTCCCGTATACAGACGCATTCATATAATCTTCAACGGTATAACCTGCATCATTAACTAAAAATATTCGACGTCAAGGGGTGAGCACACATCACGGCTCAGTGAGTAGCCAAAACAATGCAACAATACATATGCATGCAATCAATTTATATCTTTGGTCCGGTTTAAAGTTTGCAGTATGCAATAGAAAGGTTTAGGTAGTCAAAGGTCGCGTTTATTGACCCTGCCTCTATACACAAGTGTGTGACGTCACCCGAAGATCACGTTTATCGTCGACTCCCATGCACCCAACCATGAACATTAAATAACAAAGGTTAATGTTTATTGTTATATATTGCCATACCAACACTTAAGCCCCTGTTGGCGAGGGCTGCAAACTGGCTCGCAACTATCCAATCCTAATGCCAAAAGTGTATCCAAGGCCTCACCCCAGCATCCCTCAGAATGTCCATAGAGATAGAGCTAAGGCCCCCCGGTAGAGTCAGAGACTACAAG
>JAMYWD010001938.1:0-11744 GCA_028583415.1 Protea cynaroides
AATTCCGCACTATTCGAATGGTGTGATGAACCGCTAACAAACCAGCGGTTCAACCGGGATCTCGAGTAGGCTGTATCCGTGTTATCTAAACTCCATACATCCACATTCATAATCGAGTAAATATATAATAGCGGAAGTCTTATAGTAAAATGAAGCGAGAATCTTTGTGATATTAATATTTAAATAGCAAATTATTCTGTATCAAGCGAGACATAAATAAATATCAAATACATGTCCATAATAAATCCAAGTAAAGAAAACTAAGAAAATATCTAATCAAATACACATGAGTTGCACTCGCAAGAAGAGTCATGTGTATCCACTTCGACTTCAACTTCCATCGCCGCTACGTTCCCGTACTTTGGAGCGTTTACATAATCTTCAACGGTATAACCTGCATCATCAACTAAAAATATTCGGCGTCGAGGGGTGAGCACACATCATGGCTCGGTGAGCAAACAAAACAATGCAACGGTACATATGCATGCAATCAATTCATATCTTTAGTCCGGTTTATAGTTTGCAATGCGCAATAGAAAGGTTGGGTGGTCAAAGGTTAGCGTTTATTGACCCCGCCTCTATACACGGGGTGTGGAAGTCCGCCCAAAGGTTAGCGTTTATTGTCGTCCCCCATCCACCCTAATCATGAACATTATACAACAAAGGTTAGCGTTTATTGTTGTATAGTGCCATACCAACACGTAAGCCCACCTGGCGAGGGCTTGCAAGCCGGGCTCGCAACTAACCAATCCTAATGCCAAGCAGTGTATCCAAGGCCTCACCCCGGCATCCCTCGGAATGTCCATAGAGATAGAGCTAAGGCCCCCGGTAGAGTCGGAGACTACAAGGACCGAGACCACCTCCCACGATACTCTACGACATAATAGTTACGCTAAAGTAATGGCGATCCGGCGATGCTAATGCACAAGACTTGAGTTAGAGATAGAGCTAAGTGTGTTGAGACCCGTCAAAGGTTAACGTTTATTGGCGTTCTCATCACACCTCCCCCGATACTCGCTCGCATCAAGTACACCAACCACACACATACAATCACATGCCTATTCCTATCATCATCATCATCATCATGTTATAAACAATAAAGTAAATATGCATGAACAAGTAATAGAAATATTGGATGACATGTTGTATGCACATTACAAACATAGTCGCATAGAATCAAGCATGGCATTGGACTCAGAAAGGAAAACAGTTTGTTATTAACCAATTAGTTTAGAGTTCCGTTTCCTCACCTTAGCTTCCTAATAGATACTCTTCCAATCTTTAGAATCACTTTTATAATGTTATATATTGCTAGACGACCTAACAAAGTCGATAAAATTTAATTAGAATTTATTCTAATTTTTAAAACCATTACGTTAGCGGGGTCGGAGGTAGGGTCGGGGTCATGATCGACCACGGGTGCGACCCTCCCCAAATCTGGACTTTCAGAACCACGAGGGGTCGATACTCGGGATCACATAGGGTCGGATGGTCATCGACCCTCCGTGCGACCCTCGGTGGTTTTGGTCAATTTTCCTCCTTTTTAGTCCATTCTTCGTGTTTGGGGTCCTATGGCTTGCTCCTACGGTCCATTCGACATGCATTCCATGGTCTAGAACCATGAATCACCCACCCAAATAGCTTTCATGTATTCTCCCATGGTTTTCCATGAAAACCTAACCATGGGTTGATGGTTTGGGTTTCTCGAGATCACACTCTCATCATTATCTAACCTAAGGCTGTAGAAACTCATGGAATTAGTATCCATACACGAGAAGAACACTCCTTCTCTGCAACTCTTCTCCTTTTGCTTTCTTCTCTACCTTGTTTCTCTTCTTCTTCTCTTCCTTCTCTTCTCTTTCTCTCAATTCAATTAGGGTTGTAAAAGGAGTGAAATAGGCTTAGGGGCGTCCTTTAAATAGAGTAGAAACATCCTAAATAAGTCCCTTTGAGATTAGGAAAGAATCCCAATCGAAATTATGGAAATTTCTAATTTCGGTTTCGGCGACAGCGAGGGTCGATGGGAGGGTCGATGATCCCGTCGACCCTAGGTTTCTAATGTGTCCGGCCCTCCCGTAAAAGCGGAGGGTCGACTTTTTGTCTTGGGGGTCCGACCCTCCCTTCTTGGGTATCGACCCTCCCCTAATTTAAGTGTTTTTTGGGTCGATTTGATACACGGGATCACGATCTCCTTCGCGCCCTTGGTCCATTTGACTCAACCATGATGGGTAAACCTGGTTCAAGGTGATAAGGCCGGGTTAGTTTGATCCGGGTCTTACAACTCCCCCCTACTTATAAAAATTTCGTCCTCGAAATTGTGCGTACCTTCCGAATCAAATAAGTGAGGGTATTGCTTTTCGCATAGCATTTTCTTCTTCCCATGTAATTTCTTCCATGTCTCTACTTTTCGGGTGACCTTAACATAATAAATATCTCGGTTGCGTAGTCGTTGAACCTTTCGGCTGGTGATTTCGGTTGGTGTTACTTCGAATGTCAAATCATCGGTCAATTCCGGTAAATCTACTGTCAAAGCGTGCGTTGGATCCTTGACATACTTCTTCAATAGGGAAATATGAAATACGTCATGCACACTTGACATAGATGGTGGTAGTGCTAAGCGATAAGCCACTTTCCCACGCTTAGCTAAAATCTCATACGGCCCGACATATCTTGGACTTAGTTTCCCTTTACTTCGAACCTTTTCAATCCTCGCATAGGCGATACCTTCAAAAATACTTTATCACCTACGGCGAACTCAAGATCTCTGCGTCGAGTATGCGCATAGGTGTCGGCGGTTTCGAGCTGTTCTCACTCTTTCCTTGATAATGTCGACCACTTCGACAAGTCTCTTCAACAAATTCGGTCCAACAATACTACGTTCTCCAACTTCATTCCAAAATAAAGGAGTTCGACACTTTCACGCCATACGAGTGCTTCATAGGGTGACATACGTATAGTAGCGATAGCTATTGTTATAAGCGAACTTCGATCGGTGGTAATCTTTCATCCCATGATCCTTTGAAGTCAATTACACATGCTTTCGTAGCATATCTTCTAAAATCTGGATTATGCGCTCGATTGTCCATGCGTGCGTGGGTGGAATGCGATCTTGAACTTCAATGTTGTACCCATAGCCTTTTGCAATCCCTCCCAAAACTTGGAAGTAAATCGTGGATCTCTATCGGACACAATGCTCTACGGTACACCGTGTAACCGAACAATATTATCCACATACGGCTTTGCTAACCTTTCCGGTGTATCTCGAGGTCGTATCGGTATGAAGCGAGCTGTTTTTAGTCGGGCGGTCTACAATCACCCAAAGCTGCGTCAACTACTCGGGGTCGGTGGTAACCCGTGGCGAAGTCCATAGTGATGCGGTCCCATTTCCATCTTTGGTTCCGTAGCGGGTGTATGACGATCCTGCGGGTCTTTGTCGTTCGGCCTTTACTTTTCGACAATTTAGGCATTGAGACACGAACTTAGCTACATCTGCTTTCATTCCTCTCCACCAATATAGTTTCTTTAGATCATGATACATTTTTGTACTTCCGGGATGTATCGAATAGATGGTGGTATGGGCTTCTTTCATCGGTCGGTGTCTAATGTCCACACTTTTCATTTCGGTTACACATATTCTTCCTTTGTACTTCGTTACCTTTTCTTCGTCAAGGTGAACTCGGGGTTAGTCCTACCTTTCTCGATATCTTCTTGTCTTGTTCTCGGATAAGGATCTGATTTGATAGTTGTCTTCACTTCATCCATTATATCCGGTATAATTTTTCAATGCCGCGAACATATTTGAAAACCGATGAATAAACCCTTGGTTGGCTGATCCATCCGTTGTATCTATCACATATTGCTCATTGCCATGCTTGAATACCATTCGGTAGTACATATAGCTGCGGTTGTACTAACCTCCCCTTGAGATTTTATCATCGCCTTTACGCTCAACGCATCCGCTACTACATTAGCTTTCCCGGATGATCTTGGATATCACAATCATAGTCTTTCAATAGTTCCGGCCATCTTCTTTGCCTCATATTCAACTCCTTCGATTAAATAAATAAGTAAGACTTTTATGGTCCGACTTAATCTGGAATTTCTCCCCGTGCGGGTAATGTCTCCATATCTTGACAGCATGTACTCTGGCTGCTAACTCCAAATCATGAGTGGGATAATTTTTCTCATGTGTCTTCAGCTGTCTTGAGGCATAAGCAATTACTTGTTCTCCTTGCATAAGCACGCATCCTAATCCCGGTCTGGCGCATCGGTGTATAGGGTAAATGGCTGTCTGGGGCGAGGAATAGTCAAAATCGGAGCGGATATCAATCCGGTCTTCAATGTCCGGAAGCTCTTCTCACATTTATCCGTCCACACAAACTTTTCACCTTTCTTAGTCAAGCGGTGAGAGGTGCGGCAATCCGGGAATAGTCTTCCACAAATCTCCGATAATAACCAGCGAGACCCGGAAAACTTCTAATTTACGCAAGCGCTCTTTGGTGCTTCCCACTTTACAATAGCCTCGATCTTCTTTGGGGTCCACTTTGATTCCTTTAGCGGATACTACATGGCCTAGGAAGGCGACTTCACTTAACCAAAACTCACACTTGGTAAATTTGGCATATAACTTCTCTTTCCTTAAACGTTGTAGGGCGGCGTTTAGGTTCTTGATATGGGTTTCTTTGTCCTTGGAATATACCAATATATCATCAATAAATACAATAACCGGCGTATCCAACATATCTTGGAAGACCCGGTTCATAAGTTCCATGAAAGTTCGTTGGTGCGTTTGTTAATCCAAAAGACATGACCAAGAACTCATAATGTCCATATCCGGTCACGAAAGCTGTCTTAGGAATATCACCCTCTTTAATCTTCAGCGATGATAGCGACCAGAAGATCGATCTTAGAAAATACTTTTGCTCCTTGCACCGGTCGAACAAGTCATCGATCCGGGGTAGTGGATATCGATTCTTGATTGTCGGTTTATTCAACTCCCGATAGTCGATACATAATCGAGCGCTACCGTCCTTCTTCTTTACGAATAATACCGGTGCTCCCCATGGTGATATCTTGGGTCGAATATAACCCTTGTCCAGCGGTTCCTGTAGTTGCACTTTCAATTCCTTCGGTTACGTAGGAGCCATTCTATAAGGTGCTTTTGATCTTGGTGCGGCTCGGGTATAAGATCTATCACAAACTACGTGGCTCGGTCGGGTGGTAATCCTGGTAGTTCCTTCGGAAATACGTCGGGATAGTCCCCCCGCGACATCAATATCTTCCATTCGTGGTGCTTCCTTGGTTAGGTCGACCAGCGATACTAGATACCCGGGCGCCCCCTTCTCAAGGCACTTCTTAGCCTTTAGTCTTGTGAGTATGAGCTTGCGTTCTGGGGCAGTTTGGTTCCCGAAAAACTAAATTCTGCTCCTTCTTTGTCTTTAAATGTTAGCTTCTTTTCGGCGCATAATAGGTTCGCGAGAATGCCCGGGCTAACCGGTCCATTCCCAAGATGGCGTCAAAGTCGCCATCTCCGAGTTGGATCAAGGCCGCATCTAAGGTTTTCTCGCCAATGGGCTGGACATGGTCCATAACCTTTCTCTAATTCCACTTCTAACCCCATCGGTGGCCGTACAAGTATTTTGTAGTCCAATGTTTTGATGGGTAATTTCAGCTTCTTTTCGAATGACACGAGATATAAAGGAATGAGTAGCTCTGAATCAAAGGAGTACTCCGGCGGGTACGCCATTTATAGGTACTATACCCGTGATTTATTTTACTTAGTCTACATGCTCATACAATGTAATTACAATTTAAAAGGTTTCGGTCATACAGTGACCACATCGGGTGATGCGGCGGCATCCTCGGTTGTAACCGCATATACTCGCCCTTGATGTAGCGCTTCTTGGGCTTAGGACACTCCCTTGCCATATGTCTGCTTGGTTGCGGTTATAACATTTCGGACCTTGAGATTTGGCTTTGGCTGATGTTGAGCTCTTTGGAGTAGTCTTGGGTGCAGCGTTAAAGCCTTGAGCACGGAAGGGTTTAAATGTCTTGTTGTTCCCTCCGTTATAAGCATTTTCGGCTGGCCTTTTTTATACCTACGTTTCGTGTAAAATAACTCTCCTTACGGCTCGATTCTATAACTTCGAGCAATTTGGGCAGCTTCGTTATATACCTTCTTTTTCCAAGCCTAGAACATGCTCTCGATGCTTCCTCTAAGCCCCGTGACAAACCTACGGGTCTTAGTGTCTTCTTCTTGCATACTAAGTGGTGCAAAGAAAAACAGCTCCTCATACTTAGTTGTTGATATGCATCCACGGACATCGGCCACGATATAAACTCGGGGAACTCCTTCTCCATAGCATCTACGAAGCTTCGTGGAAAATACTTCTCAAGAGCGCTTCTTTATAAATAGCCCAAGTCAATAGGGCGTGCTTGGTCGATAGATATGCCCCTGGTAGATTTCCACCAATGATGTGCATCGCCTTTCGGCATGAAGGTGGCACATAACACCTTTTCTTCTTTGTGATAGTCATCATGAGAAAGTTTCTCTCCATCTCGTCGATCCGGTGTGCTGGCCATAACGGATCGGGCGGTTTACCGTTAAATTCCTTGGGCTTCATCTTCAAAAATCTCTCAACCCGGTCGGAGTGATCCATCCGATTGTGGGGGTATGCCCCAAACATAGGTTGTGGATGCTGATAATTAACTGAGCTGCTTCCGGACCGGTGCGGGATTTGTGCAGCTGGTGGTTGAGGTGTTTGAGGTCTTTGGGTGGTTACCCACCGGTCTTTGCTTGGCTTGTCCGGTCTGCATGGGTGTAGCATGTGCGGCCTGGAACATAATCCCCATTGCAACTTGCATTTGTGCTTGTGCGTGTTGCATTTGTTTGCGGCTGCTTGTGCTAGATTCATTACCACGGTTGCTAACTCGGGGGTGGAGGTGGCAAGTTGGTGGGATTTGCCCGGTGCGGATTTCTGGGGGTACAACTGTGGATTTCCCCGGGCGTATATATCTTCTTGGCTAGTTTCCTCCACGGGTGGTGGTGGGGCTGCATTTCGGCTTTGCCGGTTACTCTACGCCCGGACATATTTTCTTCGAGATTGGTGGTGCACGAAAATCATCAAAATAGGTGAGACAATCATTTATACTACATGTAGGCACGCTAACCGATGTAAAATTTCAAAATTTTCAGCTCATTCTATGAAAAATATTGTCTTTTTCTATGCGGGGTCGATGGTGGGGGTCGATGGTATGTCCGGCCCTCGGTATGCCCCACGGGATCTGCTGTTCCCGGGCGAGGGGTCGATGTGAGGGTCGATGGGTATCTGGTTCTTCAGGAGGCCCCGAGGGTCGATGTGGGGTCGATGGGTATCCGACCCTCGGTATCCGACCCTAGTTTTCTGTTCGATTCCCAGAGTCGAGGGTCGATGGGAGGGTCGATCCGGGTCGATGATCTGGTCGATTGTCCGACCCTCGGACCAAAAATCGGACCTTTAAGGTCCGATTCCGGGTTCATTCTCTATTATTTCCCTCCCGTTTCGGCTCGTCTCTCGCCTCCGAGTTGCTACAGTGCCACTACGCTATTTTGGTCGGTTTGGATCCGTGTTTTTCGTCGTCCACATCATCCCTCTACGGTATGCTTTCTCGTTTTTACCTGTTTTTAGGTTTCCATTTCTAGGTTTTTGTCCATCTAACTTGTATTTTTCAAATTAAACTTTTTCCAACCGTAAAAATTTGATTTTTATTGGGGGCTTTTGTTATTGGTGTCTTGAGGAACGAAAGCCCTCAAAAAATTTTGAGTTTCATCGGTTGGTTATCGGAACTGGGATTTTTCTCTTTTTGCCCTAATTTTGTCAAAATTTTGATTTCTTGCAATTTCTTCAAATTGGACTTCATTAGTTAAATTTCCTCTTTGTTTGAATGTTGTAGAATATGTTTAGGACCTACGTAAGTCCTCCTGCCCACGTGTATGGGTGACAAGTGAGGCTTTTGGCCAACTTACGTCGTTATAATGTCAAATTTTGGATTTTTTACCCTATTAACTCATTATCTATTTTTTCTTTCCTATTTGCGAGTTACCATGGCCCGTACCAAGGTACCCGAGTTCGTGATCCACTTCGCTTCCGCTCCAACGAAGCCGGGGCGCGGTATTCCCACTATGCTCGTAAGAAGGTAGGGGGTGGTCGTATGGTGAACTTGGCTGGGTTAGCCTTGTTCAGCGTGGAGAGGGCCTTTGGTGATATGGGGTGGCTCCCTGTCATCACCTACGGCGCTTGCACATGCCCGGATTTAGTGCGGCGGTTTTATTGTAATCTCCGGGTGGTGGGGGATTACAATGATGTGGATAGGGGTCACGAGCTACGCATCACCAGCTATGTCAAGGGAGTGAACATTTCATTCGATTATCGGCAAGCCGGCCGACCCTTTGGGCATTCCCTATGATGGCCCCATGGTTTCTTGTGCTCTGGAGAGCCCCGGTTCGTTTCCCCTAGAGATGAGGGCTGAGATTGATAGTCGGCTACTACGGCCCGATCGTGGCGGCGAGATGAGAGCTTGCTATATGCGTCCGGCTCCACGGGTCTTTTGCAAGATTATCCGGCATAATCCGATCCGGCGAGTGGCCATTACGAGAGGGTTTCTCGGCTGACCCGGTATCTTACGTACAACATTTGCACTAGACGGCCCGTGCGCCTTCCTTACATCATCATGCGGACTATGATCGGTGCCACATTGCCCAGTCATAGGGGTAATCTACCCTATGGACGTATGATCACTGTTACGCTTACCCGCCCGGGGGGTTGATTTAGTGGATGAGAAGATTCGGGAGAAAACCTTCTCGTCGCCTCTAGATTGGGAGGCTATTTGCAAGATGGGTATGCGGGATGCCCAAGTCGGTGACGAGGAGAGGAGCGAGATGGTGCGCCCTCACACTCGCATCGAGATGGTCGGGCCTGAGGCAGCTGCTGCCGCTGCTAGGGTTCATGCGGATCCTGCCGGTGGCGATGACCGCATGTATATGGATGTCGACTCGATACCACCGCCTTCACCCACGCATGCGGCTGGGCTGGTACTTCCTCTGCGGCGGGTCCCGCACCTGAGGCTGGTCCTTCTCATGCGGCTGGTCCTTCGCCGCCCACCTTTGATATGATGGAGATGTTGCATGAGATCCGAGAGGCTCGGCGCGGATCTGATCCGAGGATGGAGGAGCTTCTAGACGCCCGGCGCCCGGACCGATCGGCGGGTGGCTGATCTCACGGCTAGTCTTCGGGCGACTCGGACTCGGGTGGCCTGGTTGACTAGAGTCTATGCCGGGGACTATGACGAGGAGATCGTGAGGCACCGCCTCCTCCTTCGCCTCCGGCTTCTTGATTGTATTTATTTTTCTTTGTACTATGAGTAATTGTCAGGGTTGTGGGCTGTACTCCTTTTTTTAGTTATGTATATACGTTTGTTTCTCTCTCATTGTATGTAAAATTATTTCCCCTTTAATGGATGCATTATTCTCTTTTTAAATTTGGTCTCAACCATCACTTGTGCTTATAGTGGGTTATTATTCCTTGTTTTTACTTTTATCCTATCTCGGTTCACAATTGTCTTGAATGTATGCTAGTTCGGCGGACGGGGGCGAGAGATGCTCCGATACCAAGTTGTCACACCCCAATTCCGCACTATTCGGAATGGTGTGATGAACCGCTAACAAACCAACGGTTCAACCGGGGATCTCGAGTAGGCTGTATCCGTGTTATCTAAACTCCATACATCCACATTCATAATCGAGTAAATATATAATAGCGGAAGTCTTATAGTAAAATGAGCGAGAATCTCTTGTGATATTAATATTTAAATAACAAATTATTCCGTATCAAGCGAGACATAAATAAATATCAAATACATGTCCATAATAAATCCAAGTAAAGAAAACTAAGAAAATATCTAATCAAATACACATGAGTTGCACTCGCAAGAAGAGTCATGTGTATCCACTTCGACTTCAACTTCCATCGCGCTACTTTCCGTGCTATTTGGGCATTTACATAATCTTCAACGGTATAACCTGCATCATCAACTAAAAATATTCGGCGTCGAGGGTGAGCACACATCATGGCTCGGTGAGCAAACAAAACAATGCAACGGTACATATGCATGCAATCAATTCATATCTTTAGTCCGGTTTATAGTTTGCAATGCGCAATAGAAAGGTTGGGTGGTCAAAGGTTAACGTTTATTGACCCCGCCTCTATACACGGGGTGTGGAAGTCCGCCCAAAGGTTAGCGTTTATTGTCGTCCCCCATCCACCTAATCATGGACATTATACAACAAAGGTTAACGTTTATTCGTTGTATAGTGCCATACCAACACGTAAGCCCGGCGGCGAGGGCTTGCAAGCCGGGCTCGCAACTAACCAATCCTAATGCCAAGCGGTGTATCCAAGGCCTCACCCCGGCATCCCTCGGAATGTCCATAGAGATAGAGCTAAGGCCCCCGGTAGAGTCGGAGACTACAAGGACCGAGACCACCCCCCCGATACTCTACGACATAATAGTTCCGCTAAAGTAATGGCGATCCGGCGATGCTAATGTACAAGACTTGAGTTAGAGATAGAGCTAAGTTCTTTGAGACCCGCCAAGGTTAACGTTTATTGGCGTTCTCATCACACCTCCCCGATACTCGCTCGCATCAAGTACACCAACCACACACATACAATCACATGCCTATTCCTATCATCATCATCATCATCATGTTATAAACAATAAAGTAAATATGCATGAACAAGTAATAGAAATATTGGATGACATGTTGTATGCACATTACAAACATAGTCGCATAGAATCAAGCATGGCATTGGACTCAAGAAAAGAGAAAACAGTTTGTTATTAACCAATTAGTTTAGAGTTCCGTTTTCTCACCTTAGCTTGCTAATAGATATTCTTCCAAGCTTTAGAATCACCTTTATAATATTATTATATTGCTAGAAGGCCTAACAAAGTCGATAAAATAGGGTCGGAGGTAGGGTCGGAGTCATGATCGACCCTAGGTGCGACCCTCCCCAAATCTGGACTTCCCGAACCCTGAGGGTCGATACTCAGGATCACATAGGGTCGGATGGTCATCGACCCTCTGTGCGACCCTCGGTGGTTTTGGTCAATTTTCCTCCTTTTAAATCCATTCTTCGTGTTTGGGGTCCTATGGCTTGCTTCTACAGTCCATTCAACATGCATCCCATGGTCTAAAACCATGAATCACCCACCCAAATAGCTTTCATGTATTCTCCCATGGTTTTCCATGAAAACCTAACCATGGGTTGATGGTTTGGGTTTCTCCGAGATCACACTCTCATCATTATCTAACCTAAGGCCTGTAGAAACTCATGGAATTAGTATCCATACCTGAGAAGAACACTCCTTCTCTGCAACTCTTCTCCTTTTGCTTTCTTCTCTACCTTGTTTCTCTTCTTCTTCTCTTCCTTCTCTTCTCTTTCTCTCAATTCGATTAGGGTTGTAAAAAGGAGTGAAAGAGGCTTAGGAACGTCCTTTAAATAGAGTAGAAACATCATAAATAAATCCCTTGGAGATTAGGAAAGAATCCCAATCAAAATTATGGAAATTTTCTAATTTCAGTTTCGGCAGCAATAGAGGGTCGATGGGAGGGTCGATGATCCCGTCGACCCTAGGTTTCTAATGTGTCCGACCCTCCCCGTAAAAAAGAGAGGGTCGACTTTCTGTCTTGGGGGGGTCCGACC